>JAWQFJ010005318.1:0-7500 GCA_034096865.1 Theodoxus fluviatilis
CCACTTGCAAATTTTAGAAAATCTTCAGGTATATCATAAACTGTCGCAGCCTTCAGAGAGAAAGAAAGAAAGACACTTTGACACTTTATTGTTCAGGCCGGCCGCCCGTCACAGAAATATTAGGTTACACTAAGCGGTTTTGCGGTATGGACAATTAGTCGACTACCACGGTTATAGACCCATATCTAACATGAACCTTTCTCTATGTTTGAGAGAGTAGTAAATAAACATAGCTACGTCCCTCGTCCTTTTTTGATTGATACCTTGCAGTAAATGGACATATGTTGTTTGGTTACTTTTATTGATGTGTATATGTAGATATTTTTTTGAAAGAAAGAGAGAGAGAGAGAGAGAGAGAGAGAGAGAGAGCGAGCAGGGTTCCTTGTACGGACAATTAGCCCTAAAGTTGGCGAGGAAGTTTGTTGTGGTTACGCTTGGTAAGGCAGGCCCAAATATGACCCTCGTGTGTGTGCTCAATTAGGCAGCACCCTGACTTTGAACTGGCTGCCTGTTTGGGGTTACGGGGAATCCTGCGGTGAAGCTTGAAGAGAGCCCGAGTCTGTCTTGCTCCGAGCAGTCTCAGTGAGGGGAAACCCTAGCCTCGTGTGATGGGCGCGAAATTTGTCCTGGTAATCCGACCACGGCTCCTCTCCAGTTTTCCCTTTCCATCTCTCTGCGGCCCCCTGTGGCTTGGGGGTCAGAATAGACCCACCGCGGCTCCCTACGCGATTTATAAGAGGTGAAGAACTAGGGACATCGTGACTTAATTTGCGCTTACTCAAAACTTTTCTTGTGACTTTCCTCCTCAATGGCCTTACACAGCATAGCAAAGCTGATAGACTGTAACACTTCATCCATCCATCCATCCATCCATCCATCCATCCATCCATCCATCCATCCATCCATCCATCCATCCATCCATCCATCCATTCATCCATCCATCCATCCATTCATCCATTCATCCATCCATCCATCCATCCAATCATCCATCCATCCATCCATCCATCCATCCGTCTGCCCGGCTGCCCTTCCTCCCTCTCTGTGCAGTGTCCTGCCACCCAGTCGTGTGTGCCATGGTCTATGATTCGTGACGGGTGGTGTTCCATGTTTTGTTGTCAGTAGTAGTCAGTCAGGTGTAATTTCTATTAGGTGAGGGGAACGATCTGATATGCCTCTTCATTAGAAGAAGAAAAAAAGCCTAAGCATGCTTGAGATTACGTAGTCTGCTAAAAGGAAAATCAGTATTTTGCCGTGTTGATTTGCCATGTTGACATCTCGTGCTAGTTAGAATGTTATCACTATTTTGTCGTTTCACAATAGGTATGGTAGTGTGTACTCGTATATCTGAACCTGAAGGTGTGTGCTGCTCTCACTATCATATGACTCTCTCTCTCTCTCTCTCTCTCTCTCTCTCTCTCTCTCTCTCTCTCTCTCTCTCTCTATATATATATATATATATATATATATATATATATATATATATATATATATATATATATATATATATATATATGAATCAGCTTCTGAACTCATGAATACTCATCATTAAATAAATGACATCATTATATTTTACTTTGACCGAATACTAATATTTAATAGGATTGAAAAGTCACGAAAACTTGTGGAAATTTGAAAATCTACCAGGAACGTGAGGCAAAATGTGCTGTTTTGCAGTGTAAAATGCGCCTGCTTAGCAGCTGCTTGTCCCCGAGTAACAAATGACATAAAGACAGAATCCGAAAGGCGACTGAAACTCGCCCATTCATTCCTACTCGCTGCTCAACATTTGCTCAATATGTGTAAATGCCTCAGCGTTCCAGTCTAGTCTGAGGCAAGCAGGCCTAGACGGGAGGTCTGCACACGTGCAAGGGAGGGGAGGGAAGGGAGGAGAGCGTGTTCGGGGCGGAGTCTGGCAGAGGTCTCGTTTGCTGGCTTCTTTGCTGCAAGTCGAGCGTTTCAGAAGGGCAAGGGAAAGGGGAAGGCGGAATGAGGATAATCGTTTTATTGCAGGCCAGGAGAGAGAGAGAGAGAGAGAGAGAGAGAGAGAGAGAGAGAGAGAGTATTCGTGCCTTTCTCGCGCGTGCATGCGAGTGCATGAGATTGCGTGAGTGAGCGTCATTGCTTCCACGTGTGCGCAATGTGTGAGTGCATGGGGGTGCATACACCCGCTTGTGAGGGAGCCTGAGTTCACCTTATGATGCATGCGTCAATCTCGTGTGTTCAAAAGGCCGTGAGACCAGATGGAGCGTGTGTAATTTTTGTGACAGTTTTGAAGTCTTATGACTCATAAGGCGCAGTTCTGAAGAGAGATGTTGTCTAGATTTGGCCGACTGCGGTTGTAGTTCCTTTCTTAGTGAGCACTTGCCCACTCTTTGCTTTGCAGCAATACGGAGCAGGCAATCGTCAGTCTACCTTTTTTCATGTCTGCTGTGTTGTTGTAGACTTCTGTATGCGATGAATGAAACGCGCGCGCTCAAGCACACACACACACACACACACACACACACACAGACACACACACACACACACACACACACACACACACACACACACACACAATTTCTCGCATATCTGAATGAGAAATATATGTCGAGTGTTTGTTAAAATAAAACTGTTTGCTTGTTGCGAACCTTTGAAACAGATGTATGTACACAATGACACCCACCCCCCTCCCCCCAAACACACGCACACACACTCACACAAATCACATATGGCATTTTCACAGAAATCAGAACCCACCAATGGCAGACCTTGTGTTTGTGGCGTATTACTGCTTGTTATAGCTGCAAATCGTGGGGGAGAGCTGCAAGAGTGAAGACTGAAACTGATAGCGCCCAGCGAGGGCTTCGTGGGCTTCGTTCTCTCTCCCTCTCGTGCTCTGGGTGTGTGCGGACCAGTTCCACCAGATCTTGTAAGGGCAGCGATGCCAGACAAGAGGGCGAAGCAGATGGACATGACAGCAATGGAGAGAGACAATCGCTCCGTTGACCCGTGCAGACCTGGCCGTAACCCCTGCCCAAGCCTACCATTGCTTCCTGCCATCTTGCCTGCCAAGAGGTCGCCTCTGTCGCTTCCGGGCCGCGCGCGCATCCATCAGCTCGCATCACGTGGGATCTGCAGCCTCCCCGCCATTCCAATATCACGCGCTGTCACTTCCGTTCAGTGCAGGCCTCCATCACCCCTGCACTGGTCTGCTCGTCTTGCCCGGCCCTTTCAGCTCCATCCCCAGCGCAGAAACCAACAAAATGGGTCCCAAAACCCTTGTGAAGCATTGTGGTCCTCCCTCATTGGCTCCCCAGCCACTTGGGTCTTATCTCAGCTGCACCTGAGGACATTATTTGCCAACGGGACGTGGCAAACAGAAGCAGAAGACCATAGATCGTTTGGTCGTTTTACCTCGGCTGTGGTGCAGCTTCCGCCGCCATATTTGAATGAGCGTTTGCTGGGGAGGGACTTTATGTTAAGTCAAACTTGTCTGGAAGGGAAATCTATCACAAGAGTTACGTTTAGTACGGTGGAAACGAGACCTGTCTGTTGGTTTACCTTCAATGGTATTTGCTGTGCGCATGACTTGGCGCTACATGGTTTCGACCTTTTCACCTCCCCCGAGATGTCTTCTGCAAATAATAATGTTGAATTATCATGTAACAACACTAGAGCATGTGTCCCTATCGTAGTATTGGCTGCAGCTCGGAAAAGGTTTGACATAAGAGCAACTGTAGTTTATAACGATTGTGTTGCGAGCAAAATTCATGTAAGTGGAATGACAATATGCATTGCCATCTCGTTGATATTGCTTTTGCAATCTTAAAAGCGAGATAAGAGACATAGCTTGGTATGGTATACCACATTATTCTGATGAACAATTATATTTTAAATAGCTTGTAAAACACTGAAAGAGGGTTTTGTTTTTTTAACTGCTTTATGAAAATAAAACTATTTGACCTGAATACCATATGCACTTGAAAATTACTTATATTTCTGTGTAAAAATACGACATCCTCTCGTTGGCAACGTTTCGTAGAACACATGGCAGAAGACTGATGGGTCACACGGCGCCTCAGGAATCTGTTTAAATCACTCTCGGTTGTCACGGCCGTTCCAGTCTGTCACCCGAGTGTCAGCTGATCGAAGCTCGCCACTGCACTTGGGCTGCCTTGCTCATAGCACTCGCTGTAGAAGGACAGACACCGCCTGGCACCCAGCGCAAGGACAAATGCTTCCTGGACGGCACTGTCTATCCCCGGACTGTCCAGCGGCACTCTCCGTCCTAGAGGCAGGCGGGATGAGGAGGGTACGGGGGGGGGGGGGGGGGGGGGGCAGGGGAGGGATGATGGGTGAGATGGAGGATGGAGGAAATTTGAAGTACTGGAGAAGAGTTGGGGGTGGGGGTGGTTACCCAGACCAAAGACATTGTTACTGAGTCAGCAGCTCTGCTCCCATGTCCCAACCCTCTGTTTCCAGGGTAGGGGTAGGGCAGGGGGTGGGGGTTGGGGGTGGCTGGGGCTGTCATTCAGACAGAACATATATCTACCTGAAGCTCGCGTGCGGCAGCGCCACGTCAAGACGAGTCAAGACGCGTAACAACGCGCGCCGTCGCCAAGGCGTTGTCTTCAGGGCTAATCAACCGCAGGTGACAAGACTACCCCCTCCCCCCCGCCCCTTGGACCCCCTTCCACCTACACCTCCACTTTCCTCTCTAACAGCTGACCCCTACGTCTTCCCGCTCACTTGGTGTACTGTCCCACCTCAGGGTTTTGCATGTATGCTTTTTGACAAGGTTTTCTCACATTCCTACCCATCCCTTTGCCATGGCCTTCTCGATGTTTTCAGTGCCACACACAACGCACTCAACAACCAAACGCCATCCACTCACCCTCACTACCCATCTTGCATCGTCATCCTCCATGTCCTCTCGTTCCCTTCCCAGGCCTTCTGGCAACCCCCCCCCCCCCCCCCCTCCCCCAATCCTGCGCCCCCACATCCCCAAACCCCCACCCCAAATCCTCGCCCCCTCGCTCCATTCCTACCTTCGCACCTACTCCCCATCCCTTGCCTCACACACGTCAGGAAGCATATCGCCTTGCCGTTCTGAGTGGCTGTCCCTCTGGTCATGTCAGCTCTCGCATGTTCACGCCTGGGGATTATTTTCTCGTCAGCGTCGCGCTCGAAATGGGATGTCTGGCTTTTGGGCAGGTGCGTTCAAGAGATTAAATGGCGGAATCTTGCCTGAGGTCGTAGAGGGTTTTACGTATAGATGTGAGAGATGGATGTAGGAGCGAAATGCTACAGTAAACTGTAGCGACGAAGGTAAGGCAGTGAATAGTTTAAATTCTACAGAGACTTAAAGCGAGTTTTGGGGTTGATTTGCTCACAGTAAAAAGCAAACAAACAAACAAACTGGACAAGCGGGTGTGCTTATGATGGGTTCAATTGAAGACGTTTGTTGACAATAAATTATGTCTTGAAAAGGGATTACTTTGCAACTTCCTTTAAGGAGGGAGGGAGGGAGGGAGGGAGAGAGGGAGGGAGGGAGAGGTAGAGAGAGAGAGAGAGAGAGAGAGAGAGAGAGAGAGAGAGGGAGGGAGGGATCGAGGGAGGGAGGGAGGGAGGGAGGGAGGGAGGGAGGGAGGGAGGGAGGGAGGGAGGGAGGGAGGGAGAGAGAGAGAGAGAGAGAGAGAGAGAGAGAGAGAGAGAGAGAGAGAGAGAAGAGATATATTTCCTTGGCTAGTAAATCGCGTGAACCTGCAGAACTTTTTCATTAGATAGATAATAATTGTATTGATGACTTCCTTTAAAGAAAAATCGAATAGTCTGGAGAGATAGCGAATGACAGACAGAATCGGTTGACCTTCCTACATCACCGTAAAGGAAGTTAATTGTTATGAGCTGTGGAATTGACAGGAAGTCGCAATGTCGGAGACGAAAGGGGCCTTGATTAGCGGCGGCGCGTAGCAAATTCTGAAATTGTATTGATGACTTCAGCCTGAGTTATGCATTGGGTTATTAATCTTCTGCCATGTACCGTCACGGTTCCTGTGATCTTGCTCAGTGACTACATCACACCACCTTACACACTGCACTGTGACTATCGCCCTGCGTTTGGTGTTGCGTCTGTAAACGGCACTAGCCGCTCTGATGACGTGTACGGAGATGACGTAATTTTCATCGATGACGTAGACGCTGCCGTGCTGGTGTACTTGACGGCCAATGAGAGGACGTGGGTTCGAGAGCCTCCATAAATCCCCCCTCCCCGTGTCAGCCCGAGATTGACGTGTCTGTGTGGCACCTGGACCTCACAGTCTTTCTTTCTCCCCTCGCCCTCTCCCACCACTTGCGATCTCTCCCTCTGCCCGACCATAAGAGTGTGCTCTGCTGTTCATGCCTTTGTCTCCAGCGGCAGTATTTGTTTAGGAAAAGTTGTCCGCTTGTTTTTTATTAACGTAATTTCACGGACGCATCCCTTACATTGTTATTCAGTCATTGCACTTGTGTCCTGCTATTCATATTTTCTTATCGAAGCCTTGTATAGCAATGCCTCCGTCTGAAGGCGCTAAATGATAAAGGAGTGTGTCAGTGATGGGTTTGGTGGCGAATACCCCAGAAAATCCGGTTCCTGAATGTGAAAGCCAGTCAGTGATGAAGGCTACAGGCATTCCATTTTGATATTTAATTTCTATTTTTAATAACTATATTTAGATTTAAGTCAAAATGCTTTTATTTCTGCACAATACGCTTATTTAATTGAACACATTGCACTAGTTAATCATCACGTCGTTTTGTTTTTATCCATGTTGCATACGACTGAAAAATTGTTTTACCGACGATTGACCTTTTCGTTCTCAGTTCCTTTTGTAAGCAGGCGATAGCCAAAGACAGATTACAGCTCGATAAATGTTAGATGTTATGTGCATGTTTTAATATGAAAGCTACACGTTGGATACAAAATACTGAAGACACTCAGTTTCTACCTTCCTTTCTTGTCGTACATCGTTATTCGCAATGTACCAACCGTAGGAAGACAAAGACACCCCCATACAGGTGAAGCCTCGGTATGGTGCCAGACTGCTCTTCCATACAGTGTCTTCCCCACCTCCACCCACCCCTGTCCTCACCCCATCTTCCCACCCCCATACCATATGCCCCTCTCCTGTGCCCCTTCCCTCTTTCTCGGCAGCCTGGGGCCCGTGTGGCCCGCTGCTGTCTCCACTTCCTGGTGGCGTGACGAATGGTGCGTGATGTGTACCCCCCAGGGCAGGCGTGGAGAAGGGGGGATGATAGGGGTTGGCGTGTGAAGGGAGAGGAGGGGAGGGGAGGGGGGGATGCCCCCATGGTTGATGCTGAGAGGAAGAAGCTAGGATCCTTGCTCGAAGCGGGCCGAGAGTGGGGAGTTGCGTTGAGGCCCTGGTATACAGTATGTGGCTCGATTGCGGTTGTCTGTGAAGAGCGACTTGGGTATAGTGGTTGGCTGTCCTGTTTCACACGGTACGTGTGTTTGGT
>JAWQFJ010005318.1:17500-23141 GCA_034096865.1 Theodoxus fluviatilis
TCCCTCCCTCCCTCCCTCCCTCCCTCCCTCGATCCCTCCCTCCCTCTCTCTCTCTCTCTCTCTCTCTCTCTCTCTCTCTCTCTACCTCTCCCTCCCTCCCTCTCTCCCTCCCTCCCTCCCTCCCTCCTTAAAGGAAGTTACAAAGTAATCCCTTTTCAAGACATAATTTATTGTCAACAAACGTCTTCAATTGAACCCATCATAAGCACGCCCGCTTGTCCAGTTTGTTTGTTTGTTTGCTTTTTACTGTGAGCAAATCAACCCCAAACTCGCTTTAAGTCTCTATAGAATTTAAACTATTCACTGTCTTACCTTCGTCGCTACAGTTTACTGTAGCATTTTGCTCCTACATCCATCTCTCACATCTATACGGAAAACCCTCTACGACCTCAGGCAAGATTCCGCCATTTAATCTCTTGAACGCATCTGCCCAAAAGCCAGACATCCCATTTCGAGCGCGACGCTGACGAGAAAATAATCCCCAGGCGTGAACATGCGAGAGCTGACATGACCAGAGGGACAGCCACTCAGAACGGCAAGGCGATATGCTTCCTGTCGTGTGTGAGGCAAGAGATGGGGAGTAGGTGCGAAGGTAGGAATGGAGCGAGGGGGCGAGGATTTGGGGTGGGGGTTTGGGGATGTGGGGGCGCAGGATTGGGGGAGGGGGGGGGGGGGGTTGCCAGAAGGCCTGGGAAGGGAACGAGAGGACATGGAGGATGACGATGCAAGATGGGTAGTGAGGGTGAGTGGATGGCGTTTGGTTGTTGAGTGCGTTGTGTGTGGCACTGAAAACATCGAGAAGGCCATGGCAAAGGGATGGGTAGGAATGTGAGAAAACCGTGTCAAAAAGCATACATGCAAAACCCTGAGGTGGGACAGTACACCAAGTGAGCGGGAAGACGTAGGGGTCAGCTGTTAGAGAGGAAAGTGGAGGTGTAGGTGGAAGGGGGTCCAAGGGGCGGGGGGGAGGGGGTAGTCTTGTCACCTGCGGTTGATTAGCCCTGAAGACAACGCCTTGGCGACGGCGCGCGTTGTTACGCGTCTTGACTCGTCTTGACGTGGCGCTGCCGCACGCGAGCTTCAGGTAGATATATGTTCTGTCTGAATGACAGCCCCAGCCACCCCCAACCCCCACCCCCTGCCCTACCCCTACCCTGGAAACAGAGGGTTGGGACATGGGAGCAGAGCTGCTGACTCAGTAACAATGTCTTTGGTCTGGGTAACCACCCCCACCCCCAACTCTTCTCCAGTACTTCAAATTTCCTCCATCCTCCATCTCACCCATCATCCCTCCCCGGCCCCCCCCCCCCCCCCCCCCCCGTACCCTCCTCATCCCGCCTGCCTCTAGGGCGGAGGGTGCCGCTGGACAGTCACGGGGATAGACAGTGCCGTCCAGGAAGCATTTGTCCTTGCGCTGGGTGCCAGGCGGTGTCTGTCCTTCTACAGCGAGTGCTATGAGCAAGGCAGCCCAAGTGCAGTGGCGAGCTTCGATCAGCTGACACTCGGGTGACAGACTGGAACGGCCGTGACAACCGAGAGTGATTTAAACAGATTCCTGAGGCGCCGTGTGACCCATCAGTCTTCTGCCATGTGTTCTACGAAACGTTGCCAACGAGAGGATGTCGTATTTTTACACAGAAATATAAGTAATTTTCAAGTGCATATGGTATTCAGGTCAAATAGTTTTATTTTCATAAAGCAGTTAAAAAAACAAAACCCTCTTTCAGTGTTTTACAAGCTATTTAAAATATAATTGTTCATCAGAATAATGTGGTATACCATACCAAGCTATGTCTCTTATCTCGCTTTTAAGATTGCAAAAGCAATATCAACGAGATGGCAATGCATATTGTCATTCCACTTACATGAATTTTGCTCGCAACACAATCGTTATAAACTACAGTTGCTCTTATGTCAAACCTTTTCCGAGCTGCAGCCAATACTACGATAGGGACACATGCTCTAGTGTTGTTACATGATAATTCAACATTATTATTTGCAGAAGACATCTCGGGGGAGGTGAAAAGGTCGAAACCATGTAGCGCCAAGTCATGCGCACAGCAAATACCATTGAAGGTAAACCAACAGACAGGTCTCGTTTCCACCGTACTAAACGTAACTCTTGTGATAGATTTCCCTTCCAGACAAGTTTGACTTAACATAAAGTCCCTCCCCAGCAAACGCTCATTCAAATATGGCGGCGGAAGCTGCACCACAGCCGAGGTAAAACGACCAAACGATCTATGGTCTTCTGCTTCTGTTTGCCACGTCCCGTTGGCAAATAATGTCCTCAGGTGCAGCTGAGATAAGACCCAAGTGGCTGGGGAGCCAATGAGGGAGGACCACAATGCTTCACAAGGGTTTTGGGACCCATTTTGTTGGTTTCTGCGCTGGGGATGGAGCTGAAAGGGCCGGGCAAGACGAGCAGACCAGTGCAGGGGTGATGGAGGCCTGCACTGAACGGAAGTGACAGCGCGTGATATTGGAATGGCGGGGAGGCTGCAGATCCCACGTGATGCGAGCTGATGGATGCGCGCGCGGCCCGGAAGCGACAGAGGCGACCTCTTGGCAGGCAAGATGGCAGGAAGCAATGGTAGGCTTGGGCAGGGGTTACGGCCAGGTCTGCACGGGTCAACGGAGCGATTGTCTCTCTCCATTGCTGTCATGTCCATCTGCTTCGCCCTCTTGTCTGGCATCGCTGCCCTTACAAGATCTGGTGGAACTGGTCCGCACACACCCAGAGCACGAGAGGGAGAGAGAACGAAGCCCACGAAGCCCACGCTGGGCGCTATCAGTTTCAGTCTTCACTCTTGCAGCTCTCCCCCACGATTTGCAGCTATAACAAGCAGTAATACGCCACAAACACAAGGTCTGCCATTGGTGGGTTCTGATTTCTGTGAAAATGCCATATGTGATTTGTGTGAGTGTGTGTGCGTGTGTTTGGGGGGAGGGGGGTGGGTGTCATTGTGTACATACATCTGTTTCAAAGGTTCGCAAAAAGCAAACAGTTTTATTTTAACAAACACTCGACATATATTTCTCATTCAGATATGCGAGAAATTGTGTGTGTGTGTGTGTATGTGTGTGTGTGTGTGTGTGTGTGTGTGTCTGTGTGTGTGTGTGTGTGTGTGTGTGTGTGTGCTTGAGCGCGCGCGTTTCATTCATCGCATACAGAAGTCTACAACAACACAGCAGACATGAAAAAAGGTAGACTGACGATTGCCTGCTCCGTATTGCTGCAAAGCAAAGAGTGGGCAAGTGCTCACTAAGAAAGGAACTACAACCGCAGTCGGCCAAATCTAGACAACATCTCTCTTCAGAACTGCGCCTTATGAGTCATAAGACTTCAAAACTGTCACAAAAATTACACACGCTCCATCTGGTCTCACGGCCTTTTGAACACACGAGATTGACGCATGCATCATAAGGTGAACTCAGGCTCCCTCACAAGCGGGTGTATGCACCCCCATGCACTCACACATTGCGCACACGTGGAAGCAATGACGCTCACTCACGCAATCCCATGCACTCGCATGCACGCGCGAGAAAGGCAAGAATTCTCTCTCTCTCTCTCTCTCTCTCTCTCTCTCTCTCTCTCTCTCTCTCCTGGCCTGCAATAAAACGATTATCCTCATTCCGCCTTCCCCTTTCCCTTGCCCTTCTGAAACGCTCGACTTGCAGCAAAGAAGCCAGCAAACGAGACCTCTGCCAGACTCCGCCCCGAACACGCTCTCCTCCCTTCCCTCCCCTCCCTTGCACGTGTGCAGACCTCCCGTCTAGACCTGCTTGCCTCAGACTAGACTGGAACGCTGAGGCATTTACACATATTGAGCAAATGTTGAGCAGCGAGTAGGAATGAATGGGCGAGTTTAAGTCGCCTTTCGGATTCTGTCTTTATGTCATTTGTTACTCGGGGACAAGCAGCTGCTAAGCAGGCGCATTTTACACTGCAAAACAGCACCTTTTGCCTCACGTTCCTGGTAGATTTTCAAATTTCCACAAGTTTTCGTGACTTTTCAATCCTATTAAATATTAGTTTCGCTACATATTTGGTCAAAGTAAAATATAACGATGTCATTTATTTAATTATGAGTATTCATGAGTTCAGAAGCTGATTCATCAATATATATATATATATATATATATATAATATATATCTTATATAATATATATATATATATATATAATATATATGATAGAGAGAGAGAGAGAGAGAGAGAGAGAGAGAGAGAGAGAGAGAGAGAGAGAGCGTCATATGATAGTGAGAGCAGCACACACCTTCAGGTTCAGATATACGAGTACACACTACCATACCTATTGTGAAACGACAAAATAGTGATAACATTCTAACTAGCACGAGATTTCAACATGGCAAATCAACACGGCAAAATACTGATTTTCCTTTTAGCAGACTACGTAATCTCAAGCATGCTTAGGCTTTTTTTCTTCTTCTAATGAAGAGGCATATCAGATCGTTCCCCTCACCTAATAGAAATTACACCTGACTGACTACTACTGACAACAAAACATGGAACACCACCCGTCACGAATCATAGACCATGGCACACACGACTGGGTGGCAGGACACTGCACAGAGAGGGAGGAAGGGCAGCCGGGCAGACGGATGGATGGATGGATGGATGGATGGATGATTGGATGGATGGATGGATGGATGAATGGATGAATGGATGGATGGATGGATGAATGGATGGATGGATGGATGGATGGATGGATGGATGGATGGATGGATGGATGGATGGATGGATGGATGGATGGATGGATGGATGAAGTGTTACAGTCTATCAGCTTTTGCTATGCTGTGTAAGGCCATTGAGGAGGAAAGTCACAAGAAAAGTTTTGAGTAAGCGCAAATTAAGTCACGATGTCCCTAGTTCTTCACCTCTTATAAATCGCGTAGGGAGCCGCGGTGGGTCTATTCTGACCCCCAAGCCACAGGGGGCCGCAGAGAGATGGAAAGGGAAAACTGGAGAGGAGCCGTGGTCGGATTACCAGGACAAATTTCGCGCCCATCACACGAGGCTAGGGTTTCCCCTCACTGAGACTGCTCGGAGCAAGACAGACTCGGGCTCTCTTCAAGCTTCACCGCAGGATTCCCCGTAACCCCAAACAGGCAGCCAGTTCAAAGTCAGGGTGCTGCCTAATTGAGCACACACACGAGGTCATATTTGGGCCTGCCTTACCAAGCGTAACCACAACAAACTTCCTCGCCAACTTTAGGGCTAATTGTCCGTACAAGGAACCCTGCTCTCTCTCTCTCTCTCTCTCTCTCTCTCTCTCTCTCTCTTTCTTTCAAAAAAATATCTACATATACACATCAATAAAAGTAACCAAACAACATATGTCCATTTACTGCAAGGTATCAATCAAAAAAGGACGAGGGACGTAGCTATGTTTATTTACTACTCTCTCAAACATAGAGAAAGGTTCATGTTAGATATGGGTCTATAACCGTGGTAGTCGACTAATTGTCCATACCGCAAAACCGCTTAGTGTAACCTAATATTTCTGTGACGGGCGGCCGGCCTGAACAATAAAGTGTCAAAGTGTCTTTCTTTCTTTCTCTCTGAAGGCTGCGACAGTTTATGATATACCTGAAGATTTTCTAAAATTTGCAAGTGGC
>JAWQFJ010005319.1:0-2500 GCA_034096865.1 Theodoxus fluviatilis
GGGGGGCCGCTATTGCAGGATTTTTTTTTGGTCAAAAGTTCTTAAGGCCGTTTTGATTCTTTTGTCCTAAAACGACTAAAAAAAATTTGTACTTTTTTAACTAGAAATTTTTCGTTTTTTTTTCTTCAAAAAAATTCCCCAAAATTGTTTGATCGGGTTTTACCAATAGCGCTCAGCCTAGGCCGCACACGCTACCCCGCCTGACTGACATAGCCTGTCCAGGAAGTTTCACCTAAACCCGGACGCGTTACTTTTTGTCACTTTTGTGTCCAACATCAGCGTCGGGCCCTGGAGTTAGGGCGTAGAGACCATCCGTTGAGAGTCAAACGTGGGATGGAGTTAGAATATAAAGCTTCACCTGTTATTGATACAAACCGAAAAAATTTCTAAGTTTAAAAAAGTAACAAAACTTTTATGTGTTTTTTAGGCGTTTTAGGACAAAAGAATCAAAATGCCTTAAGAACTTTTGACCGAAAAAAAATCCCGCAATAGCGCCCTCCGCAATAGCGAACCCATTCCGTTTTTGCAAGCCTAACCTCCTCTTCTCTAATCGGTGCGTCGAGTTTTTCGTCTTTAACACGGAGTGGGGTACAAATGACATGCGTGCAGAGTTCATCTTTGTTGAGCAGACTTTGGAAGTAATTTTCACAAACTTTCAAGTCTATTATCATGTCGGGGGATCTTCTCTTCGTGGCTTTCCGCACCATAGGCCAGAAAACAGCCGAATTCTTTACATTGTTAAATATTGTTTGGCACGTTGTTTGGTTATAGTTTCCTTTCTTTTCCCTGATGAGTTTTATATATTTATTTCTCATCTCGACATACTGCGCCCTGTCTAATGTTAGACCTTTTTTCTTAGCTTCATAAAGTGCCATGCGTTTGGCACACTGACATTCTATGTCATCCTTGAAGGGACTCTCGGTGTTGTGAACTTGTTGCTCAAGTGGTTCACACTCCTCATATTCGGACCCCGATTTTTCCTCATCTGTTGGCTGACTCATCATCTGAGTCAACGACTGAGGAGAGTATCTCATTTGAGGAAAGTTTCATCCTTATTTTCCTCCACATCGTATGTTCATTTGTCTGCAAAGTCATCTTCAAGAGCGCTGCTGTATTCATGTGTGACGGGGAATCATTCCAGTTGCCGTTTTCTGGAACGTCCTGCACTCTCTCTTTCGCTTGGTATACGTGCTGGGTCGTCTGTTCTTGTGATCGTAGTGTCGGGCTGTCCTGATATTGACCCATGCCGTCATCTGGGATCCTCCAAGAACCTCCCTGCATCAGGTAGTTTCCCCCTGTCGGCATATCCTGGTGTGCTTTCTCTTCTGCTGGATGCATGTGCTGGGACGTCTGGTCCTGAGACCGACGTGTCGTACTGCCCTGGTATCGTCCTATGCCTTCATCTGGAACTCTCCAAGATCCGCCCTGCTTCAAGTATTTTTCCTCTGACAGCCCATTCTGACTTTTCCGCACTTGTCGAGCATCGTCGGGGATGTCATGGCCAGGAGACGTAGCGTAGTGATTCCTTCTCGCTACCGGTAGGCTGACCAGATACTGCTGCGTACGTCCTCCTCGTCCTTGAGAGAGAGAGAGAGAGAGAGACAAGGAGAGAGAGACAAGGAGAGAGAGAGAGAGAGAGAGAGAGAGAGACAAGGAGAGAGACAAGGAGAGAGAGACAAGGGGATAGAGAGAAAGAGAGAGAGAGAGAAAGAGAGAGAGAAGGAGAGAGAGAGACAGAGAGACAAGGAGAGAGAGACAAGGAGAGAGAGAGAGAGACAGAGAGAGACAGGGAGAGAGAGAGACAAGGAGAGAGAGACAAGGGGAGAGAGAGAGAGAGAGAGAGAGAGAGGGGAACAGATCTAAGCTGAACTGAACTCTTTATTGAAAAGGCCACCAGCTCATAACATCTGATCACGATACAGGACTCTGCATAAACCCATTCATGAATAAACTAGAGAACACTTTGAGAGTGCAAAGCTCCACGAAGGACGCCGCAATTCTCACACTGAACTAATATGCTTTCACGTCTGCTGTGAACTTCAGACTCTTGTACATCACACACCTGTCACTTCTATGCAGATTTGTCAATCATTTTCCTTCGTATCTGTTTATCAAGGAATCCTTCAAACGGGCTATCGAGTGATTTCACCATACGTATCACGTGGTGCACATTTCAGGTGGAGTTAACTCTCTGGCGTTCATGCACACTTCCGCACGCAACTTTGAAGCGTCCACGGCCGTGTTGGCAATGTTTAACACGTTTCAGTGTCCAGTGCACATGTCTCTTCAAGTAGTTTTAATTTTTGTTTTCAAATCCACCAAAAGAAACAAATAAGACATTGCCAACATGGCCCCGTGCGCTTCTGTAACATTGCGTGCGTGTATTTGACCGCCAGCAGGTTACGAATGACGTCACATGAAGCCACTCCATAGATGACGCGTCACTCTCAACTGTCTGGGGCACGTTGCTTAGCATAGGCTACCTACTTGGCATTTCATA
>JAWQFJ010005319.1:7500-10000 GCA_034096865.1 Theodoxus fluviatilis
TCATTTCTTCATCTGTCTTCTCTTCCTTCTCTCCCAGAAATGGTCCTAGGGATCGGTCATCTCTCTTCACCTCTTCATCATCATCATAGAGATACGCCAGGCTACTATCAGCTTGCTGCTCTTTAACGAGCATAGATGCGTCACTACGCTGACTAGCACCTACCTCCGACACTATCGTTGTGTCCGTGGAGTCATCGCGCAGATTCTCCACCAGTGGATCTTCTCTCTCACCTTCTTTCTTCTTCATCGAAGTCATGACAATCTCCCCAAGATCCACCTCAGAAGCACTCAGTTTCTCTTGATCAGACAGTCAGCTCGTCATCTTCTTCTGACTCTTCAGTGGGAACTTCACCCGTCACTGGGCCTGATGTCATTTCCCTCGACATCTTGGTTGACGCACAACCCATTCCCCTACTGTCCATCTGATCACTAGCTTCTGTAGAAGGGCACTCCGCTTCAGTGGGGTTTGACATCTCTTTCGAGAATGCCGAGCTGCTTTCACAGCCCACAACCGGCTCGCCAGTGGAACGCATCTCACTGGTCGAGTGTCGTTCAACACCCACTGAGCTCGACATCACTTTCATGGATGTCTCGACAGCATAACCTTGAATGCTGCCTGTTGCCACTTCTGCATCAGCCAAATCGTTCCCTACCAGTATGTCCACCCCAGGAACTGGTAGTTCGGGACAGAGTCCCACACAGGCTAGACCTGTGTACTCGCGAGTACGCAACTCAACTTTGTGCAGTGGTCTTGACTGCACCACTCCCCCTAGTCCAGAAATCAACTCTCTCTTCCCTGTGAAGCATTTATTCCTGTCTGGTACTGCACCAGATCTCATGATGGTCAAAGAGGATCTAGAATCCCTCAGTACTCTTATTGGTGTTATTCTCTGGCCCACCTTCACTTCCCCTACTGACATGAATGGTTTGTAGCTTTCTGCTATCACTTTCTCAGAAAATTGATCTGATTGATCCCTGACATCTGAATTGCTCAAAGCTTCCCTCCCCATAGTCCGCACTAGGCCTACTCTACCCTTGATCTCAGTTTGTGGTACCCTGACCCAACAATTCCTGGCTATGTGTCCTGTCTTCTGACACTTGAAGCACTTGATGGTTGTCTGACCATTTCCTCTATAACCTTGTCTCTCTCTGTCTACTGGCCTTTGATCCATCCTGCCTGATCCCTCCTTCTTGAATGAAGGCTTGTTCCTATCTCCCCACTTCTTCTGTCCCTGATTCTGCTCATGAATGATCTCATAGGTGTCTGCCAAAGGTGCTGCCTCAAACACATCCTCAACTTGTCTCTCCCCAATATATATCCTGATATTGGTAGGTACTGATCTCTGGAACTTCTCCAACACCTCTAATTTAGCTAGTATTGACTCTACTTCATCCCCTGCCCCTTTTGATTTCTTCCATCTGTCATGAGCTCCCTTCAAATTTGCAGCGAACTCTTTGTAGCTCTCTTTGTCCTGCTTTCTACATTTCATGTACTTCTGCCTGTAAGCTTCTGGAGTCAGAGCATACCGCTTGAGTATCTCTGCTCTCAGTGTAGAATAATCGGCTGCTTCCTCCTGAGGCAAAGTATTGTACACTATCTGAGCCTTTCCTGTGATAACACCACCTAGGATGACTGGCCATCTCTCCTGTGGCCAGTTCAAGCTTTCTGCCTGCTTCTCAAAAGTGTAAAAAAATTCTTCTACTGCCTCTTCCGAAAATTTTGGCACTCCCTGGTAGATCCTCAAATCTATGGATTCATTTACTCTTTCCCTTCTCCCTGCAGTTCCTAAAGTTGGCTCCATTTCTTTCATATTGATCTCATGCTCAAATTGCAGTCTCTTTATTCTCTCCTCTCGTTCCCTCTCTTTCTCTCTTTCTGCTCTTTCTCTTTCTTCTCTTTCTCGATTTTCTTCTCTCTCCTTCTCCTTTTCCTGCCTCTCTCTCTCTTCTCTCTCTCGGCACTCTTCTCTCCCTCTCTCCTTTTCCCGTCTCTCTCTCTCCTTTTCCTGTCTCTCTCTTCTCTCTCTTGGCGTTCTTTTCTCTCTCTCTCTCCTTTTCCTGTCTCTCTCTCTTTTATCTCTTGGCGTTCTTTTCTCTCTTTCTCCTCTCTTTCTCGGTGCTCCTCTCTTTCTCTCTTCCTCTCCTCCAACTCGAGCTTCAACTTCTCTCTCCAACTGTCTTTCCTTCAACTCCAATTCTTGCAGTCTCACAGATTCCCCTACATCAGTTGGAACCTTCTCATTGTTAGGCACTGGCGTTTCGGCCTCCCTAACACTCTCTTGCCGAGGCTCATTCACAAAAACAATCAAACTCTCCTGCAGATCCACTTTGGAAGCATCTCCACTCACTTCCAATCCAAATCTCACAACCAGGTTTTCTAAATCTGCCTTATTCAATGACAAAATGTTGGCAATAGTAGGCAACTGCTCTTCCCCTACATCAGCCATGCCTACACAAGGTCAAATACTCTTACCAAAATCAAACACAAAAGTTCACACAA
>JAWQFJ010005319.1:17500-18754 GCA_034096865.1 Theodoxus fluviatilis
TCTACAAGAATCAATGCATACTAATAACATCTAAATAATATGCACAATAATAACTCACTTGGGTTAAAGATGCTTAGGCTTTTGGCCGATTACGAATGCAGCGTGTGGGAACGCTGCTTGAGTCAAGGGATGCAGGACAGGAAATGGTCCAACTCGCATACAGGAAACACTCCAAAACCCACAACTCATGCCTTACGTTTATTTGATTTTAACTAAATTTCAATCTCATCTTATTTATACTAAATTTCTTAACCTACTTAACCCACTTTTACATTCTCTAAATTACAATGACTTAATTCCAATTCCAGTTTTGGGCTTCGTAGATACTTAGGAAAAAACAAAAGGGAAGTAACCCATGGTTGGACTGTTACTTGTTAGGTCACACCTATAAGATTTAGTTCCCTATAACCATACAATATTTTTACCTGTGTTACACTCACAATAATGGGTTTGCTTGCTAAACTATTGTGGGGGTTACATAAGGGTTAATCCAAAGAAAAAACATCCCTAAAATTTAGGATGTTATCTGCTATGTAGTTTGGGAAAAACAACCCAAAACAGAAATTTCATCGTAAATCCCAAAGTTAATGACATCAAACTTTGCATGGTGTTGTCAAATGCGTACGACACTAAGGAATGGCTTTCAGCCAGTAACATGAAGTAAACTTCGTAGCATTAGGCCTGCAGAAAATCATGCTTGAATTAATGACACAGGCCATGGAAGGGTAGATGTGGTTTCCTTGGTGGAGGTTCGCGCTCTCACAGTGCTCTCTGGTTATGCGAGTTGCTGTTGCACAATTTCCTGTAATTACACTTATCAAAGTCCGTTTGTTTCCTTGCAGACTTGACGGAGAGTCCCGCCTTGATACCAACAATTGGTAAAGACTACTTGAAAACTGCCATTGTTGTCCGAAACGATGGTCCCTGTCTGTCACTAATTCTCTCAGAGCGATCTCTGGATTCACTTTTTTTGTCTTCTTTTTTTCTCTTTGATAGAATCTTGTGGTGTTTTCATTATCTTTTCCAGTATTTTGACTAGGTAGGTGTGTTTGTATTTTAAAAATCCACAAGAATAAAAGAAATGGAAACGTATTTTATTCTGCTCACCTTCAGCGAAAGACACAAATTGTGGCTTCATATTTCTACTTTTATGGCTCTGCAGACTGCCATTTGCACACATTTTGCAAATGCTGGAAAACAATGCAAGCGGCTGATATCAAACCAATTTCAACATGCAATTCTACATTGTTCATC
>JAWQFJ010005320.1:0-5000 GCA_034096865.1 Theodoxus fluviatilis
CTGTAGCTGCTGTAGCTGCTGTAGCCTGCTGTAGTCTGCCTGTAGCCTGGCTGTAGCCTGGCTGTAGTCTGCCTGTAGACTGCTGTAGTCTGCCTGTAGCCTGGCTGTAGTCTGCCTGTAGCCTGGCTGTAGTCTGCCTGTAGCCTGCTGTAGTCTGCCTGTAGCCTGGCTGTAGCCTGGCTGTAGCCTGGCTGTAGCCTGGCTGTAGTCTGCCTGTAGCCTGGCTGTAGCCTGGCTGTAGTCTGCCTGTAGCCTGGCTGTAGTCTGCCTGTAGTCTGGCTGTAGCCTGGCTGTAGCCTGGCTGTAGCCTGGCTGTAGCCTGGCTGTAGTCTGCCTGTAGTCTGGCTGTAGCCTGGCTGTAGTCTGCCTGTAGCCTGCCTGTAGTCTGGCTGTAGCCTGCCTGTAGCCTGGCTGTAGTCTGGCTGTAGTCTGCCTGTAGCCTGCCTGTAGCCTGGCTGTAGTCTGCCTGTAGCCTGGCTGTAGCCTGCCTGTAGTCTGCCTGTAGCCTGGCTGTAGTCTGCCTGTAGCCTGCCTGTAGCCTGGCTGTAGTCTGCCTGTAGCCTGGCTGTAGCCTGGCTGTAGCCTGGCTGTAGTCTGCCTGTAGCCTGGCTGTAGCCTGGCTGTAGCCTGGCTGTAGTCTGCCTGTAGTCTGGCTGTAGCCTGGCTGTAGCCTGCCTGTAGTCTGCCTGTAGTCTGCCTGTAGCCTGCCTGTAGCCTGGCTGTAGCCTGGCTGTAGTCTGCCTGTAGCCTGGCTGTAGCCTGGCTGTAGCCTGGCTGTAGCCTGGCTGTAGTCTGCCTGTAGTCTGGCTGTAGCCTGGCTGTAGTCTGCCTGTAGCCTGGCTGTAGCCTGGCTGTAGCCTGGCTGTAGCCTGGCTGTAGCCTGGCTGTAGTCTGCCTGTAGTCTGGCTGTAGCCTGGCTGTAGTCTGCCTGTAGTCTGCCTGTAGCCTGGCTGTAGTCTGCCTGTAGCCTGGCTGTAGTCTGCCTGCACGCCCCAGGGGTGTAATTCATGAACTTGGACTTTCAGCGTGGTCTAAGACTAGTCTCGGACCACTGTCGTTGTCTACAATTCATGAACTTGGACTGTCGTAGTCTACAATTCATGAACGTGGACTTTGTTCAGTCGGCAGACTGAACTGCGGACTACGGTGGTCCAAGGATTTGTTAGACTACACACCAAAGTCCGAGACCAGCGCGAAATTAAATGGCCGACCTGTTCACGGTTCGCAAATAATAAGCTGTATTTTGGGACACTGGAAACCCATCCAAAGAAAGTATAAGCCATGAACAGCATTAAATTATGAAAGCTGTATGTTGATTGCATCAATAGGTCGTGAAAACGCTTACATTTTACAGTTGGAAATGCAGGTCGCCGAGCTTCGCGCACTGCTATTTATAGCTGAAGCGCGGACCGCTGCGACACCAGTAAACAGTGTTGTCCTCGAACCTGCCTGCTGCTGTTGACATTGGGTACAATGCTAGTGTTGTCTGATGCTATGAAAACGATACATTAAAATTGCATCTGTGTTATGAAAACACTGCTCAGATTAAATTGCTTTATTTTTGGTAACTGAGAAAATGTGTGACGATCGCCAGGGTTTCACGAGTTTGGTGGGGAAAGTGAGTTGAGGCTGATCGAGTGTGTGTGAGTGCGTGTGTGTGTCAGTGTCACTGTGTGTGTATATTTTATCCTCATCAAGACAGATTATTGTTCCACCCCTTCCTTACTGAATTTCAATGGTTCTCACTTGGAAATCCTGCCATATTGTAAAACTTGATCTTCTGCTCGTTTGCCTCTTGCTGATGAACTTAATAAACGGTGACACACACACACACATACACACTCGAGCCAGCCTCACTCAGCTCGCACTTCATTTGTCACCTCCTCCCACGCTGTCCGTCTTCTTTTGTTTGCTTGGGCTGTGTGTATGCTGCTGTTAATGTATCCGTATCTTGCTGACACCGCTTTTATGATAGCTATCCGATTCCCGCTCCGTGAAATTGGGGCTTTTCTTCGAGGTTTTGCTACCGATCGTGACTGACATTTTTGACGGGAAGTTTGAAGCGGTACGCTGAGGCTGGAGTGTGTGTGTGTGTGTGTGTGTGTGTGTGTGTGTGTGTGTGTGTGTGTCATTGTGTGTGTATATTTATCCTCATCAAGACAGATTATTGTTCCATCCCTTCCTTACTGAATTTCAATGGCTCTCACTTGGAAATCCTGCCATATTGTCAAACTTGATCTTCTGCTCGTTTGCCTCTTGCTGATGAACTTAATAAACGGTGACACACACACACACACACACACACACACACACACACACACACACACACACACACACACACACACACACACACACACACACACTCGAGCCAGCCTCACTCAGCTCGCACTTCATTTGTCACCTCCTCCCACGCTGTCCGTCTTCTTTTGTTTGCTTGGGCTGTGTGTATGCTGCTGTTAATGTATCCGTATCTTGCTGACACCGCTTTTATGATAGCTACCGATTCTCGCTCCGTGAAATCGGGGCTTTTCTTCGAGGTTTTGCTACCGATCGTGGCCGTCATTTTTGACGGGAAGTTTAAAGCGGTACGCTATGCGCTTGCGCACTGGGCGGAATCCCCGGGAAATCCACATCATTCTAAAAATAATCCATGGACTAGGTCAATCAGTCCCAGCCTTTCAAGTCAACACCCAGTCTGGGTTCGTGAATCATAGACTCGCTGAGTCCAGGACTAGTCCATAGACTAGCGGTGGTCTGGGACTAGTCCTGGACTCACAAGTCCAAGACCAGTGCTCGCGAAAGTCCAAGTTCATGAATTACACCCCAGGACCTGGCATCCACACAGCCTCGCTCTGCAGTGCCTACAGCAAGACCCGCCCCCCCCCCCCCCCCCCCCCCCCTCCAGCTCCACATCTAACCCCCCAACAACACCCCCCCTTTCTTTTTGTCCTGCCCGTAGCCCACTTCACAAATGTACCTCCCCCCTCCCCCTCCCTCCTCTTCCACCTGCCCTCTCGTAGATGGCAGACTAAACAGGCTGCTCTTTCCGCTCAGTCCATAAGGGTCGACTGGCCTGTGATCTCGAATCTGCCCTGCCTGTTTCTCTTCCCTCCCCACTTCGTTGCCCTGTCTTTCTGGCCCTCTTTCCCCCAGTCTGCTTGTCTGACTTTCTCTGACCGTCAGGCATTTGCTATTCGTCTCTCTATCCGTGTCTGTCTATTCCTCGTCGTCAAGGAACACGTAGCTCACCTTCGTGTTTCAATGTCCCTTCTACAATGTCTTCTTCAGTTCCGTCTGCCTGTCGTTGCTTCCTCACTTTACCTCAAATACTGATCTCTTCCTTATTTGCCTCCATCTATTTTTCCATCTCTTTCTATCCCCTCCCTGAGTATACCTCAAATACTGATCTCTTCCTTATTTGCCTCCATCTATTTCTCCATCTCTTTCTATCCCCTCCCTGAGTATACCTCAAATACTGATCTCTTCCTTATTTGCCTCCATCTATTTCTCCATCTCTTTCTATCCCCTCCCTGAGTATACCTCAAATACTGATCTCTTCCTTATTTGCCTCCATCTATTTCTCCATCTCTTTCTATCCCCTCCCTGAGTATACCTCAAATACTGATCTCTTCCTTATTTGCCTTCATCTATTTCTCCATTTCTTTCTATCCCCTCCCTGAGTATACCTCAAATACTGATCTCTTCCTTATTTGCCTCCATCTATTTCTCCATCTCTTTCTATCACCTCCCTGAGTATATCTCAAATACTGATCTCTTCCTTATTTGCCTCCATCTATTTCTCCACCTCTTTCTACCCCCTCCCTGAGTATATCTCTAGCAGTCTGTACCTCACGGACTTTCCATACAGCCACTGTATCAACCGCTAGTGGAGGAGAAGGGTAGGGTGTGGGGTGGGAGACAGAGACACATTGAACGCAGGTAGACACGTAACAACAGAAATCAAAGATATTGTCTGGAAAACCGTTTCAAGGGCAAGACAGTGTGAATACGTAAAAGGATTAGGGAGAACGAGAGATGAAGGCCACAGGAGTACGAATGGGGAGGTGTGAGAGAAAGGGGAAACACATAGGCCCAACCGTGAGTGAGCACGAGTGGAAAATTATATACGAAGACAGAATCAAAAGAAGAAGCAAAGTAGAGGCTGGACAATGAACGAATGCGAAATACCAGGAGAGGGAGAAAGAGGGGAAGAAAGGTGAAGGCAAGTGAGCAGACGATGAAGAGAAGTGGGCAGAATATGAAGACAGGTGGGAAGAAGATGAAGTGAGGTGGGCAAACGATGAAGCGAGGAGGGCAGAAGATGAAGGCAGGTGGGCAGAAGATGAAGAGAAGTGGGCAGAAGATGAAGACAGGTGGGAAGAAGATGAAGAGAGGTGGGCAGAGGATGAAGTGAGGTGGGCAGAAGATGAAGAGAGGTGGGCAGAAGATGAAGAGAAGTGGGCAGAAAATGAGAAAGGTGGGCAGAAGACGAACAGAGGTGAGCAGAAGTTGAAGAAAGGTGGGCAGGAGATGAAGAGAAGTGGGCAGAAAATGAAGAGAGGTGGGCAGAAGATGAAGAGAGGTGAGCAGAAGTTGAAGAAAGTTGGGCAGAAGATGAAGAAAGGTGAGCAGAAGATGAAGAGAGGTGGGCAGAAGATGAAGAGAGGTGGGCAGAAGATGAAGAGAGGTGAGCAGAAGATGAAGAAAGGTGGGCAGAAGATGAAGAAAAGTGAGCAGGAGATGAAGAGAGGTGGGCAGAAGATGAAGAGAGGTGAGCAGAAGTTGAAGAAAGGTGGGCAGGAGATGAAGAGAAGTAGGCAGAAAATGAAGAGAGGTGGGCAGAAGACGAAGAGAGGTGAGCAGAAGATGAAGAAAAGGGAGCAGGAGATGAAGAGAGGTGGGCAGAAGACGAACAGAGGTGAGCAGAAGTTGAAGAAAGGTGGGCAGAAGATGAAGAGAGGTGAGCAGAAGTTGAAGAAAGTTGGGCAGAAGATGAAGAA
>JAWQFJ010005322.1:0-12500 GCA_034096865.1 Theodoxus fluviatilis
CCTTCTTCTTCCTCCTCCTTCCTTCCTCCTCCTCCTTCTCCTCCTCCTCACTCCTCCTCCTCCTTCCTCCTCCTCCTCCTCCCTCCTCCTCCTTCCTCCCTCCTCCTCCTCTTCCTCCTTCCTCCTCCTCCTCCTCCCTCCCTCCTCCTCCTCCTCCTTCCTCTCCTCCTCTCTCCTTTCTCCTCCATCCTTCTCCTCCTTCCTCCTCCTCCTCCTCTCTCCTTCTCCCATCTCCTCCTCCTCCCTCTCCTCCTCCTCCTCTCTCCTTCTCCTTCTCTCTCCCTCCTCTCTCCTCCTTCTCCTCCTTCCTCCTCCTCCTCCCTCCTCTCCTCTCCTCTCCTCCTTCCTCTCCTCCTCCTCCTTCCCTCCTCCTCTTCTTCCTCCTCCTCCTCCTCCTCTTCTCCTCCTCCTCTCCCTCCTTCTCTCCTCCTTTCCTCTCCTCCTCCTCTCCTCCTCCTCTCCTCCTCCTCTCTCCTCCTCTTCCTCCTCCTCTCCTCCTCTCCCCTCCTCCTTCTCCTCCTCTCCTCCTCCTCCTCCTTCCTCCTCGTCCTTCCTCCTCCTCCCTTCCTCCTCCTCTCTCCTCCTCCTCTCCCTCCTCCTCCTCCCTCCTCCTTCCTCCTCTCCTCCTCCTTCTCCTCTCCTCCTCCTCTCCTCCTCCTCCCTCCTCCTCTCTCCTCCTCCCTCCTCCTCTCCTGCTCCTCCTCGTCCTCCCCCTCCTCGTCCCTCCCCCTCTCTCCCCTCCTCTTCCTCTCTCCCCTCCTCCTCCTCCTCTCTCCCCTCCTCCTCCTCCTCCTCCTCCTCCTCCTCCTCTCCCCTCTCCTCTCTCCTCCTCTTCCCTCCTCCTTCCTCCTCCTCCTCCTCCTCCTCCTTCTCTCCTCCTCCTCCTCCTCCTCCTCTCTCCTCCTCTCCTCTTTCCTCCTCCTCCCTCCTCCTCCTCCTCCTCCTCTCTCCTCCTCCTCCTTCCTCCTCCTCCTCCTCCTCTCCTTCCTCCTCCCTTCCTCCCTCCTCCTTCCCTTCTCCTCCTCCTCCTCTTCCTCCTCCTCCTCCTCCTCCTTCCTCCTCCTCCTCCTCCTCCTCCTCCTCCTCCTTTCTCTCCTCTCCTCTCTCCTCCTCCTCCTCCTCCTCCTCCTCCTCCTCCTCCTCCTCTCCTCCTCCTCCTCCTCTCCTCCTCCTCCTCCTCCTCTCCTCCTCCTCCTCCTCCTCCTCCTCCTTCTCCTCTCCCTCCCTCCTCCTCTCTCCTTCTCCTCCTCTTCCTCTCTTCCTCCTCCTCCTCCTCCTCCTCCTCTCCTCCTCCTCCTCCTCCTCCTCCTCTCCTCCTCCTCCTCCTCCTTCCTCCTCCTCCTCTCGTCCTCCTCCCTCCTCCTCCTCCTCCTCCTCTCCTTTCCTCCTCCTCTCCTCCATCCTTCCTCCTCTTCCTCTTCTCCTCCTCCTCTCCTCCTTCTTCTCCTTCCTCCTCTCCTCTCTCCCTCTTCCTCCTCCTCCTCCTCTCCTCCTGCTTCTCTCCTCCTCCTCTCCTCTTCCTTATCCTCCTCCTCTCATCCTCCTTTCTCCTCCTCCTCCTCTCTCCTCTCTCTCCTCCTCCTCTCTCCTCTCCTTCCTCCTCCTCCTCCTCTCCTTCCTCTCCTCCTCCTCCTCCTCCTCCTTCCTCTCTCCTCCTCCTCCTTCCTCCTCCTTCTCCTCTCTCCTCCTTCCTTCTCTCTCCTCTCTCCTCCTCCTCCTCTTACTCCCTCTCCTCCTCCTGCCTTTCTCCTTCCTCCCTCTCCTCCTCTTCCTTCCTCCTCCTCTCCTTCTCCCTTCCTCCTCCTCCTTCTCCTCCTCCTTCCTTCCTCCTCCTCTCTCCTCCTCTTCTCCTCTCCTCCTCTTCCTTCCTTCTTCTCCTCCTTCCTCTCCTCTCTTCCTCTCCTCCTCCTTCCTCTTCCTCTCCTTCCTCGTCCTCCTCCTCCTCCTTCTTCTCTTCCTCCTCCTCTCCTTGTTCCTCCTCCTTGTCTCCTCCTCCTCCTCCTTCCTCCTCCTCCTCCTCCTCTCTCCTCCTCCTCCTTCCTCTCTCCTCCTCCTCCTCTCTCCTCCTCCTCCTTCCTCCTCCTCTCCTCTTCCTCCTCCTCTCTCCTCCTATCTCCTCCTCTCTCCTCCTTCCTCCTCCTCCTCCCTCTCCTTCTCCCCTCCTCTCTCCTCTTCCTCCCCTCCTCCCTCTCCTTCCTCCCTTCCTCTCTCCTCTTCCTCCCCTCCTCCCCTCTCCTCCTCCTATCTCCTCCTCCTCTCTTCCTCCTCCTCCTCCTCCTCCTCCTCTCCCTCTCTCCTCCTCCTTCTCCTCTCTTCCTCCTCTCTCCTCCTCTCCTCCTCCTCCTCCTCTCCTCCTCTCCTCCTCTTCTCCTCTCCTCCTCCTCCTCCTCCTTCCTCCTCCTCCCTCTTTCTCCTCCTCCTCCTCCCCTCTTCCTTCTCCTCCTCCTCTCTCCCTCTTCCTCCTCCTCCTCCTCCTCCTCCTCCTCCTTCCTCTCCCTCCTCTTCCTCTCTCCTCTCCTCCTCCTTCCTCCTCCTCATTCTCCTTCCTTCTCCTCCTCTCCTCCTTTTCTTCTTCTCTTCTCTCTCTTTTTTCTCCTCTTCCGCTCTCTTTCTTTCCTTCTTTCTCTCCTTCTCCTCTTCCTCCTCCTCTCTCTCCTCCTCCTCCTCCACTCTCTCCTCTTACTCCTCCCCTCTTTCCTTTTTCTCCTTCTCCTCTCTCTCCTTTTTCTCCTCCCCCTCTCTCCCCTTTTCCCCTCCTCCTCTCTCCTTTATTCCTCCTTCTCTCTCCTTTTTTTCCTCCTCCTTTCTATCCCTTTCCTTTTCTCTCTCTCTCTCTTCCTCCTTCTCCTCCTTTTCATCCACTCTCTCTCTTCCTCCTCCTCTCTCTTTCTCATTATTTTCCTTCTCCTCTCTTTCTCGATTTTCTCCTTCTCCTCTCTCTCCTTTTCTCTCTCTCTCTCTCTCTCTCTATCTCTCTCTGTCTCTCTCTCTCTCTCTCTCTTCCTCTCTCTCCTCTCTTCTTCTTCTTCTTCTTCTTCTTCTTCTTCTCTTCCTCCTCTCTTTCCTTTTTCTGCTCCTCCTCTCTCTCTCCCATTTTTTCCTGCTCCTCCTCTCTCCTTTTTCTCCTCCTCCACTATCCCCTTTTCTCCTCCTCCTCTCTCTCTCTCTCTCATTTTTTTCCTTCTCCTCTCTCCCCCTTTTCTCCTCCTCCTCCTCCTCCTCCTCCTCCTCCTCCTCCTCCTCCTTCTCCTCCTTCTCCTCCTCCTCCTTCCTCCTCCTCCTCCTCTCCCCACCTCTCCTCCTCCTCTTCCTCCTCCTCTTCCTCCTCTCTCCTCTCTTCTTTATCCTTCTCCTTTCTCTTCCTCCTCTCTCCTTCTCCTCCTCCTCTCTCTTCCTCCTTTCTCCTCCTCTTCTCTCCTCCTCTTCTCTCTTCATCCTTTCTCCTCCTCCTTTCTCCTCCTCTTCCTCCTTTGTCCTCTTCCTCTCTCCTCCTCCTCCTCTCTCCTCCTCTTCCTCCTCCTCTTCCTCTTCCTCCTTTCCTCTCCTCTCTCCTCCTCTCACCTCCTCATCCTTTTCCTCCTCCTCTCTCCTCTATCCTTCTCCTTTCTCCTCCTCCTCTCTCTCTTCTCCTCCTCCTCTTTCTTCCTCTTTCTCTCTGTTCCTCCTCCTCTTCTCTCTTCCTCCTTTTTCCTCCTCCTTTCTCCTCCTCCTCTTCCTTCCTCCTCTTCCTCTCTCCTCCTCTTCCTCTCTCCTCCTCTTCCTCCTCTCCTCCTCCTCCTCTCTCCTCCTCCTCCTCTCCTCTCCTCCTCCTCCTCCTCTCTCCTCCTCTCCTCCTTTTCCTCCTCCTCCTCTCTCCTCCTCCTCCTCCTCCTCCTCCTCCTCCTCCTCTCTCCTCCTCTCCTCCTTTTCCTCCTCCTCCTCTCTCCTCCTCCTTTTCTCTCCGCCTCTCCTCCTTTTCCTCCCTCTTCCATCTTCTCTCTCTTCCTTCTTCTTTTCTCTCTTTCTCGTCCTTTTCTCTCTTCCTCCTCTCTTTCTCTCTTCCTCCTCCTTCTCTTTCTTTTCATTCTCTCTTCCTCCTTCTCTCTCTCTTCTCCTTCTCTCTCTTCCTTCTCCTTTCTCTTTCTTCCTCCTCCTTTTCTTTCTTCCTCCTCTTTCTTCCTTCTCCTTTCTCTCTTCCTCTTTCTCTCTTTTTTCCTCATCCTGTCTCTCTCTCTCTTCCTTTTCTTATTTTTCTTCTTCTCCTTCTCCTCCCTCCTTTTTTCTCCTCCACCTTCCCCTTCCTCCTTCCATTCTATCGAGCAACGTTACTCTTCTCGGTTTCTAAACTCAGCGAGATGAATAGCTGATACCATTTACTTTGGAAAGGAAGGATTATAAAGGATAACGAAGAACTGTGTTTATTCTCATCATGAGTATAGAGTTCACGAAATATACCTGACATTGACCAAAATAGTTAAAGGTTATGTGACCATCGAGGCTAATGATTTTACTATATCACATTCCGTAATATTCTTTCGATTCATCAAGTTAGTGGAGTGTACTATTTTGTTTCATCTATTTTTCTCTGCAGGAAAACAGATAAAACGGTGTCTGGAATTTCGTCCAACATCTAAGCCGCGTTCAAAAGAAATCATCACAATTGCCCAATGGCCACACAGACAGAGACCCATTCACAATGTACTCCCGAAATCTGATGTTTCAGTAATGGAGTATTTAGAAAACTAGACATGCGTGGAGTAGTGTTGATGGATACGCTGAAAGCGTCAGCACGTATGAGCGTTGAATTGGTGACTTTGGAAAAATTTTTGATTATACTACTATATATATTTATATGTATACAACCTGCATAACATTGTACTGTCGGAACTTTTAAACTCTATTCATAAATAGTGTTTTAGAAATCTCATCACATATATTCACGAACACATTTCCATTTGACACACTCTTACAGATGTTTTAATTATATAAATTACAGAGCAAAAGATGCATTTATATGTATATGCGTTCTGTTTAGTTTAAATTCAGCACTGATATAGCCTCTGCTCCCTGCTGAAATAAAGCTTTATTCAAAACAAAACAAAAACGTTTCGTATTATCTGTACGTATCTTTTCACAATCATGATAAAAGTGTTCATTAAAATGCTAGATTATCATGTTCTACATTTTCATGTTTCGGGGGAAGGCGGTGGTGATGGGGCATTCCAACTAACGCATGTCTTTCCATGCATGGTCATATCGGCTGTGCAATTGCTTTTATGTCATCATTTCAACACTAAACCAGAAGCCTCTTGACGCAAGTAAACTTTGTGTTTCTTTCTCTCTTTCTTTTTAATTACTAAGCAATTCTTTACAGTTTCAGATAAGAAGTGTCAGAATTACTCTTTTTTTCATGCACCATTTTCACGAAAGCAGCTGCCATAGTATCTTCCGAGCCTCACAGCCTTATATCCCAGCAGGAAATGGTAGAACGGCATAACACCAGAGTAGCTTTCGTCATCCAGTATTGAGATAACTTCTATATTAATGCAGGATACTGATCATATAAGCATCAGGCAATGTAGAAAACTTGTGTCATCTTTGGAAGAATTATGCACGGGGACATCTCTTTGCTTTGGTCATTTACAGAAGTGTCTTGGAGGTGAAAATACATGTCAAGAACAAACGTTTATGTTGATCTTTGCCGTCAAGTGCATAAATGCTTCCTGCCAGAACATTTGCCATCAAAATACAATTACGATTCGATGTAAGGGACACTACTCATCATTTACCTCGAAAGTCGCACAACATGGAGTTTGACGGTTTGACAATAGAGCACGCCATTCACTTTGTAGCACACTTTGAAATAACAGGACGTTTGGACTTAAAGGCTGCTGTTCAGCTACTCCAAGAGGCTGTGACACTAGAACACTGCTCCTGCTGTCTGACTTGCAGCCTGACATTTCAAACTCTGCTTATAAAACATGACAACTCGACAGAAAAGGATTCTGTTCACAAACTATTATGAAGTTTACGCAAAAAGACTCTTCTTAATACAATACGACACAAAGTGACCCTGCCCGTGTAATATTACAATTTGACACTGAAGGACGCTGATTCCCATAGCATTACAATTGGAAAAATACGGATGCGATGTATATGCTATTACAGCTTAAAACGAAAGGAAGTCACTCATAGAATACTGCAGTTTGAAACATAAGACTGCTGATCTTGTGGGATTCCAATTTGACCTAAAGGGATGCGACTAATTCACTGCTACAGTCTGACACAAAAGCTGCTTATGCAGTGTTACAATTTGACACCAAGCAATGCTGTTCATGCAGTGTTACAGTTTGACAGCAAGCAATGCTGTTCATGCAGTGTTACAATTTGACAGCAAGTAATGCTGTTCATGCAGTGTTACAATTTGACAGCAAGTAATGCTGTTCATGCAGTGTTACAGTTTGACACCAAGCAATGCTGTTCATGCAGTGTTACAATTTGACAGCAAGTAATGCTGTTCATGCAGTGTTACAATTTGACAGCAAGTAATGCTGTTCATGCAGTGTTACAGTTTGACAGCAAGCAATGCTGTTCATGCAGTGTTACAATTTGACAGCAAGTAATGCTGTTCATGCAGTGTTACAGTTTGACAGCAAGCAATGCTGTTCATGCAGTGTTACAATTTGACAGCAAGTAATGCTGTTCATGCAGTGTTACAGTTTGACACCAAGCAATGCTGTTCATGCAGTGTTACAATTTAACACCAAGTAATGCTGTTCATGCAGTGTTACAATTTGACAGCAAGTAATGCTGTTCATGCAGTGTTACAGTTTGACAGCAAGCAATGCTGTTCATGCAGTGTTACAATTTGACAGCAAGTAATGCTGTTCATGCAGTGTTACAATTTGACAGCAAGTAATGCTGTTCATGCAGTGTTACAGTTTGACAGCAAGCAATGCTGTTCATGCAGTGTTACAATTTGACACCAAGCAATGCTGTTCATGCAGTGTTACAATTTAACACCAAGTAATGCTGTTCATGCAGTGTTACAATTTGACACCAAGTAATGCTGTTCATGCAGTGTTACAGTTTGACAGCAAGTAATGCTGTTCATGCAGTGTTACAATTTAACACCAAGTAATGCTGTTCATGCAGTGTTACAATTTGACAGCAAGTAATGCTGTTCATGCAGTGTTACGGTTTGACAGCAAGTAATGCTGTTCATGCAGTGTTACAGTTTGACAGCAAGCAATGCTGTTCATGCAGTGTTACGGTTTGACAGCAAGTAATGCTGTTCATGCAGTGTTACAATTTGACAGCAAGTAATGCTGTTCATGCAGTGTTACAATTTGACAGCAAGTAATGCTGTTCATACAGTGTTACAGTTTGACACCAAGTAATGCTGTTCATGCAGTGTTACAGTTTGACAGCAAGCAATGCTGTTCATGCAGTGTTACAGTTTGACAGCAAGTAATGCTGTTCATGCAGTGTTACAGTTTGACAGCAAGCAATGCTGTTCATGCAGTGTTACAGTTTGACAGCAAGTAATGCTGTTCATGCAGTGTTACAGTTTGACAGCAAGTAATGCTGTTCATGCAGTGTTACAGTTTGACAGCAAGCAATGCTGTTCATGCAGTGTTACAATTTGACAGCAAGTAATGCTGTTCATGCAGTGTTACAGTTTGACAGCAAGCAATGCTGTTCATGCAGTGTTACAATTTGACAGCAAGTAATGCTGTTCATGCAGTGTTACAATTTGACAGCAAGTAATGCTGTTCATGCAGTGTTACAATTTGACAGCAAGTAATGCTGTTCATGCAGGGTTAAAGTTTGACACTAACGACTGATGTTCCTGTAGTGTTACAGTTTGATACCAAAGAACCTTTTTCATGCAGGTTTCACCTTTGACACAAAAAAACGCTCATACACAACAGGAAACTGACAAGAAAGGATATGGCTTACATGGTTTTCAAATTTGACACATAAAGGTCGCTATGACATGTTAATGCAATATGATACAAACAGACTCTGTTCATTAAGAACTGCTATTTAAAATAGAGTGGCTGCTCCTTGCAGTGAACCTTAGACCACACATCAACTTTATTCCATCTCTCACAGGAAATGTTGTCGGTGCAATCATACAAGAGCATGAACTTAAAGTGTTGCACCATTGAGGCCGAAGAGGTGAATTCCCTCTCATTCCCCAAATTACCATATACTTTCCCAATATCTCTTCCCTCCACTCCAACACCCAAATTACCATATACTTTCCCAATATCCGTTTCCTCCACTCCAACACCCAAATTACCATATACTTTCCCAATATCCCTTCCCTTCACTCCAACACCCAAATTACCATATACTTTCCCAATATCCCTTCCCTCCACTCCAACACCCAAATTACCATATACTTTCCCAATATCCCTTCCCTCCACTCCAACACCCAAATTACCATATACTTTCCCAATATTCCTTCCCTTTACTCCAACACCCAAATTACCATATACTTTCCCAATATCCCTTCCCTCCACTCCAGCACCCAAATTACCATATACTTTCCCAATATCCCTTCCCTTCACTCCAACACCCAAATTCCCATATACTTTCCCAATATCCCTTTCCTCCACTCCAACACCCAAATTACCATATACTTTCCCAATATCCCTTCCCTCCACTCCAACAACACTCCATCCATCTTCCCCAACCCCTCCCCACACCTCACTTCAACTTCAACACCCACACCCACCCAACCATGATACCCACCCACCTCACCCCTCCCAAATTCATCCCTCAACTCAGTACACAACATTACATATATTGAAGAGAACACTGAGGACATAATTATGGAGCGTGGCGTACAAGCTGAGGGCACTGACTTATGCTGGAACTGACGACTGTTTGAATGTATATATGTTTGGGATCTCGGTAGCAAATAGCGTAAGCATGATCTTGTTCTCACATAACTACTACTGTTGAGGTGATGCCGTTTTATTTTCCGGGACAGAGCATGACACGGTCAGAGTTTCTTCTCTTACTGGGTCGAATAGTTGCTGCTGCTGAATTCCTATAACCTTGCTCGCACATTTGACGATTCATTGCGGTTGGATTCTGTCAGCTGTCGTGGCGTTTTCCCGCCAGCAAACAGCGGAATATCAGGATGGGTAGGATGAACGATCTTTAAAACAGTTCCAGTGAGGAGCTGTCGTGGCGTTTTCCCGCCAGCAAACAGCGGAATATCAGGATGGGTATGATGAACGATCTTTAAAACAGTTCCAGTGAGGAGCTGTCGACTCTGAAGCTGCGCAGCACGCACAGGCAGCACGGTCTTTGAAGGGTTTTCTCCTCGATGCAGTCTGCGTTGGAATTCCACTTCAGCTCTACGTCAGTTGTGAACCCGACATACTTAAAGGTCTCTGCTCGTGTGATCTGTTGCCCTTTGATGAAGAGTGGAATTATAGCACTGCTCTTCCTTTGCTGGCCGAGGATCAGTCCGTTTGTCTTGTTTGTGTTCAATTAGAGGAAGCTCATGTCGAACCAATAGATCAGATCTCGGACTTCTCGCCTGCTACGAGGTCTCGTTGAGGTTGATGAGATCAACGAGTGCCTTTTCATCAGCATACGGTACTTCAGGTGACCGTGCTTTCTGTGCAGATTTACTGGTCTGCATTTTGAAGTACACAGGGCGAGGAGTACAGGGGAAATCACGCTGCCTACAAAATTAACGACAAGCACTAACAGGTAAAAGGATCATTATTATTGACTCACATGCGAAGCAAAAGTGAGTCTATCCCTGCGTTCCGTTGACTCTGCTTCATCTCTGCTACGCTGTAGCAGGGTCACGAGTTTCGATTGGTCGGTTTCTTTAATTATTTTTAAAGCACGTTACCATTAAAAGTAGAGGGTTTTGGAGGCCCTCTTTGGATACATGAATCCCTAAAATGATTTCACATTCAATTATATCCCTCTTGATCAAATAGACAACTTCATAAAAGCATTAGGGTCGAAAATCCATTAATAACAAAAGGGAGGTAACCATCACCAGTCATAGAGGAAGGTCAAGGGTATCCAAACATGTGTGTCGTCTGCTAAATCGTTACACTCATGGGTATAAATGCCGACGTTTACTACAACTATCAAACCAAGACATACAATCCACTCTGCAACGGTGATGAGAGCACGAAAACATTTATTTATTCGAAATTTGACAGCAATCGGCACGTTTGCCACTTCCATGGTATGTAAACTCCATGGTTCGAAGCATGTTTACCGTGCAAGTCCGTAGATTGACTTCCAATTAGTTCTGTTTAGTATGAGCCAATCAAATGCGGCTATGAGTTCTGTAGCTTCATTGTTGCTAGGCACAGCAGGTGGCGCACTCTAGTGTGAAGCAGTTAGAGCTCCTTCTGAGACGCTCGAGCTGCTGCGCGACCTTGACAGGAAGTTGACCTCTGCCACTGGCTGAAACGTCACCAAAGATTGTGTATGAATGATTTTCGACCCTAATACTTTTATTTAGTCGTTTCTTTGATCAAGAGTGATAAATGTGAGTGTAAAATAATATTGGGGATTCGTGTATTCAAAGAGGGCCCCCAAAACCCTATACTTTTAATGATAATGTGCTTTAAAAGTTATTAAATAAAACCAACCAATCAAAACTCTTGAGGCTGCTACACCGTAGCAGAGATGAAGCAGAGTGCAACTGAACGCAGGGCATGTACTCACCCGTTTCGTCCGTCCGGGCGTCCGGGCGTCCGGGCGTCCGGGCGTCTGGGCGTCCGGGCGTCCGAAAACTTTAACGTTGGATCTTTCTCGGAGACTATTAAGTCTATCAACACCCAATTTGGCATGATGGTGTCTGATGACAAGGCCTCAAAAAGCATACATAGTGACTTGACCTTGCTTCAAGGTAAAGGTCGCAGGGGCCATAAATGTTGTCTAAAAAACAGCCATTTTTCACATTTTCTCAATTTTCTCTGAAGGTTTTGAGATTGGATACCTCACCTATACATGGTATATAGGGCAAAGTAATCCCTATTTTTTGATACCAGTTTGATTGACCTTGCTTCAAGGTCAAGGTCACAGGAGCTCTTTAAAGTTGGATTGTATACATATTTTGAAGTGATCTTGACCCTGAACTATGGAAGATAACTGTTTCAAACTTAATAATTATGTGGGGCACATGTTATACTTTCAACATGAGACACATTTGGTAACATATCATCAAGGTCAAGATCACTTTGACCCTAATGAAATGTGACCAAAATGGGGTAGTGAACCTTGAATTACCTTGACCTTGGGTCAAGGCCACATGTATTTTGGTAGGAAAAATGTGTAAAGCATTTCTTAGTGTATGATGTCATTGGTAGGTTTAGCTGTTTGACCTTGACCTTGAAGGTCACTTGAAGGTCAAGGTCATATAAAGGTCAAGGTCAAGCATGTGAGTCGTATGGGCTTTGCCCTTCTTGTTTATGATACTCAGACGCACACCAACCAACTCTTCGTTTCATGATTACATTTAACTGGGGCTGCATGAAATTCCATATACTGTCCAGGATAGCACAAACAACAGCAGCATTGGCAAAGTTGAAGCCAATATGGCGTGACAGAAATATCACTCTCGCGTCGAAGATCAGGCTCATGCGCACGCTGGCCATATCCGTATTCTTGTATGCATGCGAGTCCTGGACACTCACATCTGAACTACAGAGACGGATACAAGCCCTGGAAATGAGATGCTACCGCAAGATTCTGAACATCTCATATAAAGACCATGTCACAAACGAGGAAGTCAGCAACAGGATCAGGAGAGCAACTGGACAGTACGAAGACCTGCTCTCAATCGTGAAAAGCAGAAAGCTGAAGTGGTACGGTCACGTGTCAAGAGGCAGTGGGCTGGCCAAGACCATCCTGCAAGGTACCGTACCAGGTGGGAGAAGGAGAGGCAGGCAGAGAAAGAGGTGAGAAGGTAGACACATACTGTCCTCTTTTCTTTTTTTCTTTTTGTTTGCTCGCTCGCATTGAGCAAATATTATACGTGCGAAAAAGTACATTAAAAACTAATTATATTCGCGTGCAAAATTAGTAGGAATTTGTGCTCACATGACCAAGTTTTGAGCCAAGGAAAACTAGCAAAGTATACAAATATTCAGGCTAATGGTAAAATATTTCGCAGTCTACTGTTACCTGCTATTGTATTGTCTGCTATGCAGCCTAGGCATAGAAACTGCAGCATTGAGGCAATACGTTCAGCGAGAGAATACGGGGGGGCATTGATGGAGTCAACATTTTTTGTGACGTGAAAAATAGAGAGAGAAAACCCCAAATAATGACGTCATCACTCCTTCACATTCCAATGCAGTGAAGTAGCCCAGGAGTGCAGTCGACCATCGCTTCCAGAGACTGCTTTGCATCATAGGGCGTCCTCCCACCTCTCCCAATGACTGCTGCACCCTCTGCCATGTCGCCAGAGTTCTAGAGACCTTCGCTCTTCGGCCATTGACTCCTCCGGTAATTCTCTGCCT
>JAWQFJ010005323.1:0-5000 GCA_034096865.1 Theodoxus fluviatilis
GCCAGGCTACAGGCAGACTACAGCCAGGCTACAGCCAGGCTACAGCCAGACTACAGGCAGACTACAGCCAGGCTACAGGCAGACTACAGCCAGGCTACAGGCAGACTACAGCCAGGCTACAGCCAGGCTACAGCCAGGCTACAGGCAGACTACAGCCAGGCTACAGGCAGACTACAGGCAGACTACAGGCAGACTACAGCCAGGCTACAGGCAGGCTACAGCCAGGCTACAGCCAGACTACAGCCAGGCTACAGCCAGGCTACAGCCAGGCTACAGCCAGACTACAGGCAGACTACAGCCAGGCTACAGGCAGACTACAGCCAGGCTACAGCCAGGCTACAGGCAGACTACAGCCAGGCTACAGCCAGGCTACAGGCAGACTACAGGCAGGCTACAGCCAGACTACAGGCAGACTACAGCCAGGCTACAGGCAGACTACAGGCAGACTACAGGCAGACTACAGCCAGACTACAGCCAGGCTACAGCCAGGCTACAGGCAGGCTACAGCCAGACTACAGCCAGACTACAGCCAGGCTACAGGCAGACTACAGGCAGGCTACAGCCAGACTACAGCCAGGCTACAGGCAGACTACAGCCAGGCTACAGCCAGGCTACAGCCAGGCTACAGCCAGACTACAGCCAGGCTACAGGCAGACTACAGCCAGACTACAGGCAGACTACAGGCAGACTACAGCCAGACTACAGCCAGGCTACAGCCAGGCTACAGGCAGACTACAGCCAGACTACAGCCAGGCTACAGCCAGGCTACAGGCAGACTACAGGCAGACTACAGCCAGACTACAGGCAGACTACAGGCAGACTACAGCCAGGCTACAGGCAGACTACAGCCAGGCTACAGGCAGACTACAGCCAGGCTACAGGCAGACTACAGCCAGGCTACAGGCAGACTACAGGCAGACTACAGCCAGACTACAGCCAGACTACAGCCAGACTACAGGCAGACTACAGGCAGACTACAGCCAGGCTACAGGCAGACTACAGCCAGGCTACAGGCAGACTACAGGCAGACTACAGCCAGGCTACAGGCAGACTACAGCCAGGCTACAGCCAGGCTACAGCCAGGCTACAGCCAGACTACAGGCAGACTACAGGCAGACTACAGGCAGACTACAGGCAGACTACAGGCAGACTACAGCCAGGCTACAGCCAGGCTACAGCCAGACTACAGGCAGACTACAGGCAGGCTACAGCCAGACTACAGGCAGACTACAGGCAGACTACAGGCAGACTACAGCCAGGCTACAGGCAGACTACAGGCAGACTACAGGCAGACTACAGCCAGGCTACAGCCAGGCTACAGGCAGACTACAGCCAGGCTACAGGCAGACTACAGCCAGGCTACAGGCAGACTACAGGCAGACTACAGCCAGGCTACAGCCAGGCTACAGCCAGACTACAGGCAGACTACAGGCAGACTACAGGCAGACTACAGCCAGGCTACAGCCAGGCTACAGCCAGGCTACAGGCAGACTACAGGCAGACTACAGGCAGACTACAGGCAGACTACAGCCAGGCTACAGGCAGACTACAGGCAGACTACAGCCAGACTACAGCCAGGCTACAGCCAGGCTACAGGCAGACTACAGCCAGGCTACAGGCAGACTACAGCCAGACTACAGCCAGGCTACAGCCAGGCTACAGCCAGGCTACAGGCAGACTACAGGCAGACTACAGCCAGACTACAGCCAGACTACAGCCAGGCTACAGGCAGACTACAGGCAGACTACAGGCAGACTACAGGCAGACTACAGGCAGACTACAGCCAGGCTACAGCCAGGCTACAGCCAGGCTACAGCCAGACTACAGCCAGGCTACAGGCAGACTACAGCCAGGCTACAGGCAGACTACAGCCAGGCTACAGGTGGCACGAGCTGCCAGGGACAACTGTAGGTGGTCTTCAAAGATCCGCTGTAGCCAGGCCCTCTCCAAATCACAGACACACTTCAGCTCCCTTCCTCAAGTATGGGCAGTAGGAACCTGGCTTGCACTAGTATGGAGACAGACACACTTCAGCTCCCTTCCTCAAGTATGGGCAGTAGGAACCTGGCTTGCACTAGTATGGAGACAGACACGCCATGGAATGAAGGAAGTGGTTCAGAATTGGCCGCTAGTCTAACGCTTGGTTTTGGGGTACAGTAATTGCTGCTGGTGCTCAGAACTAAACACTGGTTAGAGGGGATACACACACACACACACACACACACACACACACACACACACACACACACATACACTCACACACACGCACATACTCACAGACACACACACACACACACACACACACACACACACACACATACACACACGCAGACACACACACACGCACAGACACACACACACACACACACACACACACACACACACACACACACACACACACACACACACACACACACACACACACACACACACACACACACACACGCACACAGAGACTGAAACACGTAGACTGATTCACTGACTTTAACAGGGTTCTGATACGACCCCTCCCCCAAGGAGAAAAAGAAGAGCAGAGACGCTTGGCCCTAACGAGGCAGGTGAGGTGTAGGTCATTGACTTTCATGGGAGACGTGCACGGGATCAAAGGGGCTGCCATAATTTGACCCCAGACTCAGAAAGGGCCACCTGGGACGTCTGTGTATCGCAATGGCAGCCACCACCAGACGGCAGCACCCGGCTGTAATCAGGTGAGGACAGCCTCGTTATTCCGACCTACCGCAGCTGGCCTCCTGGTGATTCGCAAGCAAGCGTTAATTGCCCCTGACTGTGCCCTGTGGCCACCCCAGATGACCCTGCGTCATAACGAGGCAGCATCCTTGGATATCGCGTCACCACAGATGATTAGATGAAGCCTTTGTCCCAGCAGCTCCCTCTGCCCCAGTTCAAAAGTGCTCTAAAGACCCACCTCTTCCGATCCGCCTTTCCCGCTGAGCTGCTTCGCCTTACTTGACCTGGCAGGCAAGTGCTGTGTATATTGTATAGTTTGTTCTATTTGTTCTATTGGTTCTTAGTTTTTGTTTTTTGTTTATGTGTGTTGTGTGTGAGTTTTTTGTGGGAATGTGGTGTTGAGTAGTTGTATGAGTGTTGATTCTTTGGATTGTAAACGCCATGAGCTTGCCTGTCAAGGGAATGTATGTGCTTATGAATAAACTATTATTATTATTATTATTATTATTATTATTATTATTATTATTATTATTATTATTATTATTATTATTATTATTATTATTATTATAATATCGCGTCACAACAGGTGTGCAGAGCTAGCCAACAGGATGTAAAACCATAGCATTCACAAAGCACATCACGGCAGCTGTGTAGTACTACGAGTCTATATCCCAATATTCCCTTCAGATATAATGTCATTACACATTTGTAAAACACCTTTGGAAATGACGTCACTACAGGTGTGTGGACCGAGTCGTGTTTATGCCTTACTTACTCTTTGCCAAGAGGAAATATCCCCCATGACCTCTGCCTGTACATGAAAAGGACGTTGTTCCGGCCCAGGTAATATTGACTGTCCATGAACACGCCCAGGTAACATTGATTCTCCATGAACACGCCCAGGTAACATTGATTGTCCACAAACACGCCCAGGTAACATTGATTCTCCATGAACACGCCCAGGTAATATTGACTGTTCAAGAACACGCCCAGGTAATACTGACTGTCCATGAACACGCCCAGGTAACATTGATTCTCCATGTACACGCCCAGGTAACATTGATTCTCCATGAACACGCCCAGGTAACATTGATTGTCCATGAACACGCCCAGGTAATACTGACTGTCCATGAACACGCCCAGGTAACATTGATTCTCCATGAACACGCCCAGGTAACATTGATTCTCCATGAACACGCCCAGGTAACATTGATTGTCCATGAACACGCCCAGGTAATACTGACTGTCCATGAACACGCCCAGGTAATACTGACTGTCCATGAACACGCCCAGGTAATACTGACTGTCCATGAACACGCCCAGGTAACACTGACTGTTCAAGAACACGCCCAGGTAACATTGATTGTCCATGAACACGCCCAGGTAATACTGACTGTCCATGAACACGCCCAGGTAATACTGACTGTCCATGAACACGCCCAGGTAATACTGACTGTCCATGAACACGCCCAGGTAATACTGACTGTCCATGAACACGCCCAGGTAATACTGACTGTCCATGAACACGCCCAGGTAATACTGACTGTCCATGAACACGCCCAGGTAATACTGACTGTCCATGAACACGCCCAGGTAACATTGACTGTTCAAGAACACGCCCAGGTAATACTGACTGTCCATGAACACGCCCAGGTAATACTGACTGTCCATGAACACGCCCAGGTAACACTGACTGTTCAAGAACACGCCCAGGTAACATTGATTGTCCATGAACACGCCCAGGTAATACTGACTGTCCATGAACACGCCCAGGTAATACTGACTGTCCATGAACACGCCCAGGTAATACTGACTGTCCATGAACACGCCCAGGTAATACTGACTGTCCATGAACACGCCCAGGTAATACTGACTGTCCATGAACACGCCCAGGTAATACTGACTGTCCATGAACACGCCCAGGTAATACTGACTGTCCATGAACACGCCCAGGTAATACTGACTGTCCATGAACACGCCCAGGTAACACTGACTGTTCAAGAACACGCCCAGGTAACATTGATTGTCCATGAACACGCCCAGGTAATACTGACTGTCCATGAACACGCCCAGGTAATACTGACTGTCCATGAACACGCCCAGGTAATACTGACTGTCCATGAACACGCCCAGGTAATACTGACTGTCCATGAACACGCCCAGGTAATACTGACTGTCCATGAACACGCCCAGGTAATACTGACTGTCCATGAACACGCCCAGGTAATACTGACTGTCCATGAACACGCCCAGGTAACACTGACTGTCCATGAACACGCCCAGGTAATACTGACTGTCCATGAACACGCCCA
>JAWQFJ010005323.1:10000-30000 GCA_034096865.1 Theodoxus fluviatilis
GTTGCTCGTCAAGCCTTATTGCTTGCCCCTTCTACGTACTATAAGTCTTGCTGCCTGCCATTCAGTCTCGCTGTCTGCCTTCCTGAGGTTTGCTGTCTTTCTGAGTTTTGCTGCCTGTCTTTCAAAGTCGTGCTGCTTGCCATTGTATGTCTTGCTGCCTCTGTGCCTCTCTTCGGCTTCTTTTTAGCAGCTGCTGCCTGCCTTTCTAGAGCTTGCTGCCTGCCTCTCTTACTCCAGCTGCCTGCTTCCCGAAGCATTGCTGCCTGCCTTTCTAAATATTGCTGCATGCCTCGAAACATTCCCTCTGCCTGTTTTTCTAAATCTTCCTGCCTGCCTGCCTTTCTAAGTGTTGCAGCCTGCCTCTCAAAGTATTGCTGCCTGCCTTTCTAAGTGTTGCAGCCTGCCTTGAAACATTTCCTGTGCCTGCCTCTTGAAATCTTGCTGAATGCCTTTAAGCAGTTTCTCTACCTGCCTTTTACAGTTTTGCAGTCTGAATCTTTAGGTCTTGCTACCTACTTACCTCCCGTTGCTTCAGTTCTTGTTGCTTACAAATCTACGTCTTGCTGTCGGCTTCTACATTGCTTCTTTCTGCCCTCGCCGTCTTTCTAAATCTTGCTGCACGTTTCTCTAAATCTTGCTGTTTGCCTCTCCAAATCTTGCTGCTTGCCTCTCTAGATCTTGCTGCTTGCCTCTCTAGATCTTGCTGCCTGCCTCTCTAAATCTTGCTGTTTGCCTCTCTAAATCTTGCTGCTTGCCTCTCTAAATCTTGCTGGTTGACTCTCTAAATCTTGCTGCTTGCCTCTCTAAATCTTGCTGCTTGCCTCTCTAGATCTTGCTGCCTGCCTCTCTAAATCTTGCTGTTTGCCTCTCTAAGACTTCCTGCCTTACTCTCTACGCTCTGCTGCCTGCATCTCTAGATCTTGCTGCCTGCCTCTCTAAATCTTGCTGTTTGCCTCTCTAAGACTTTCTGCATTCCTCTCTACGCTCTGCTGCCTGCATCTCTAGATCTTGCTGCCTGCCTCTCTAAATCTTGCTGTTTGCCTCTCTAAGACTTCCTGCCTTACTCTCTACGCTCTGCTGCCTGCATCTCTAGATCTTGCTGCCTGCCTCTCTAAATCTTGTGACCTGTCTCTCTAAATCTTGTGGCCTGCCTCTCTAACTTTTGCAGCTTTGCTCTCTAAATCTTGCTGCCTACCTCTCTAAATCTTGCTGCCTGCTTCTCTAAATCTTGTGACCTGCCTCTCTAACTTTTGCAGCTTGCCTCTCTAAATCTTGCTGCCTATCTATCTAAATCTTGCTGCCTGCTTCTCTAAATCTTGTGACCTGCCTCTCTAACTTTTGCAGCTTGCCTCTCTAAATCTTGCTGCCTACCTCTTTAAATCTTGCTGCCTATCTATCTAAATCTTGCTGCCTGCTTCTCTAAATCTTGTGACCTGCCTCTCTAACTTTTGCAGCTTGCCTCTCTAAATCTTGCTGCCTACCTCTCTAAATCTTGCTGCCTGCTTCTCTAAATCTTGTGACCTGCCTCTCTAACTTTTGCTGCTTGCCTCTCTAAATCGTGCTGCTTGCCTCTCTAGATCTTGCTGCTTGCCTCTCTAAATCTTGTGACCTGCCTCTCTAACGTTTGCTGCTTGCCTCTCTAAATCGTGCTGCTTGCCTCTCTAAATCGTGCTGCTTGCCTCTCTAAATCTTGCTGCTTGCCTCTCTAGATCTTGCTGCTTGCCTCTCTAGATCTTGCTGCTTGCCTCTCTAGATCTTGCTGCTTGCCTCTCTAAATCTTGCTGCCTGCCTCTCTAGATCTTGCTGTTTGCCTCTCTAGATCTTGCTGCTTGCCTCTCTAGATCTTGCTGCTTGCCTCTCTAGATCTTGCTGCTTGCCTCTCTAAGACTTCCTGCCTTCCTTTCTACGCTCTGCTGCCTGCATCTCTAGATCTTGCTGCTTGCCTCTCTAGATCTTGCTCTTTGCCTCTTTAAATCTTGCTGTTTGCCTCTCTAAATCTTGCTGCTTGCCTCTCTAGATCTTGCTGTTTGCCTCTCTAAATCTTGCTGCTTGCCTCTCTAAGACTTTCTGCATTCCTCTCTACGCTCTGCTGCCTGCATCTCTAGATCTTGCTGCCTGCCTCTCTAAATCTTGCTGTTTGCCTCTCTAAGACTTCCTGCCTTACTCTCTACGCTCTGCTGCCTGCATCTCTAGATCTTGCTGCCTGCCTCTCTAAATCTTGTGACCTGTCTCTCTAAATCTTGTGGCCTGCCTCTCTAACTTTTGCAGCTTTGCTCTCTAAATCTTGCTGCCTACCTCTCTAAATCTTGCTGCCTGCTTCTCTAAATCTTGTGACCTGCCTCTCTAACTTTTGCAGCTTGCCTCTCTAAATCTTGCTGCCTATCTATCTAAATCTTGCTGCCTACCTCTCTAAATCTTGCTGCTTGCCTCTCTAAATCTTGTGACCTGCCTCTCTAACTTTTGCTGCTTGCCTCTCTAAATCGTGCTGCTTGCCTCTCTAAATCGTGCTGCTTGCCTCTCTAAATCTTGCTGCTTGCCTCTCTAGATCTTGCTGCTTGCCTCTCTAGATCTTGCTGCTTGCCTCTCTAAGACTTTCTGCATTCCTCTCTACGCTCTGCTGCCTGCATCTCTAGATCTTGCTGCCTGCCTCTCTAAATCTTGCTGTTTGCCTCTCTAAGACTTCCTGCCTTACTCTCTACGCTCTGCTGCCTGCATCTCTAGATCTTGCTGCCTGCCTCTCTAAATCTTGTGACCTGTCTCTCTAAATCTTGTGGCCTGCCTCTCTAACTTTTGCAGCTTTGCTCTCTAAATCTTGCTGCCTACCTCTCTAAATCTTGCTGCCTGCTTATCTAAATCTTGTGACCTGCCTCTCTAACTTTTGCAGCTTGCCTCTCTAAATCTTGCTGCCTATCTATCTAAATCTTGCTGCCTACCTCTCTAAATCTTGCTGCTTGCCTCTCTAAATCTTGTGACCTGCCTCTCTAACTTTTGCTGCTTGCCTCTCTAAATCGTGCTGCTTGCCTCTCTAAATCGTGCTGCTTGCCTCTCTAAATCTTGCTGCCTGCCTCTCTAGATCTTGCTGTTTGCCTCTCTAGATCTTGCTGCTTGCCTCTCTAGATCTTGCTGCTTGCCTCTCTAAGACTTCCTGCCTTACTCTCTACGCTCTGCTGCCTGCATCTCTAGATCTTGCTGCTTGCCTCTCTAGATCTTGCTCTTTGCCTCTTTAAATCTTGCTGTTTGCCTCTCTAAATCTTGCTGCTTGCCTCTCTAGATCTTGCTGTTTGCCTCTCTAAATCTTGCTGCTTGCCTCTCTAAGACTTTCTGCATTCCTCTCTACGCTCTGCTGCCTGCATCTCTAGATCTTGCTGCCTGCCTCTCTAAATCTTGCTGTTTGCCTCTCTAAGACTTCCTGCCTTACTCTCTACGCTCTGCTGCCTGCATCTCTAGATCTTGCTGCCTGCCTCTCTAAATCTTGTGACCTGTCTCTCTAAATCTTGTGGCCTGCCTCTCTAACTTTTGCAGCTTTGCTCTCTAAATCTTGCTGCCTACCTCTCTAAATCTTGCTGCCTGCTTCTCTAAATCTTGTGACCTGCCTCTCTAACTTTTGCAGCTTGCCTCTCTAAATCTTGCTGCCTATCTATCTAAATCTTGCTGCCTGCTTCTCTAAATCTTGTGACCTGCCTCTCTAACTTTTGCAGCTTGCCTCTCTAAATCTTGCTGCCTACCTCTTTAAATCTTGCTGCCTACCTCTTTAAATCTTGCTGCCTATCTATCTAAATCTTGCTGCCTGCTTCTCTAAATCTTGTGACCTGCCTCTCTAACTTTTGCAGCTTGCCTCTCTAAATCTTGCTGCCTACCTCTCTAAATCTTGCTGCCTGCTTCTCTAAATCTTGTGACCTGCCTCTCTAACTTTTGCTGCTTGCCTCTCTAAATCGTGCTGCTTGCCTCTCTAGATCTTGCTGCTTGCCTCTCTAAATCTTGTGACCTGCCTCTCTAACGTTTGCTGCTTGCCTCTCTAAATCGTGCTGCTTGCCTCTCTAAATCGTGCTGCTTGCCTCTCTAAATCTTGCTGCTTGCCTCTCTAGATCTTGCTGCTTGCCTCTCTAGATTTTGCTGCTTGCCTCTCTAAATCTTGCTGCCTGCCTCTCTAGATCTTGCTGTTTGCCTCTCTAAATCTTGCTGCTTGCCTCTCTAGATCTTGCTGCTTGCCTCTCTAGATCTTGCTGCTTGCCTCTCTAAATCTTGCTGCCTGCCTCTCTAGATCTTGCTGTTTGCCTCTCTAAATCTTGCTGCTTGCCTCTCTAGATCTTGCTGCTTGCCTCTCTAAATCTTGCTGTTTGCCTCTCTAAATCTTGCTGCTTGCCTCTCTAGATCTTGCTGCTTGCCTCTCTAGATCTTGCTGCTTGCCTCTCTAGATCTTGCTGCTTGCCTCTCTAAGACTTCCTGCCTTCCTTTCTACGCTCTGCTGCCTGCATCTCTAGATCTTGCTGCTTGCCTCTCTAGATCTTGCTGTTTGCCTCTCTAGATCTTGCTGCTTGCCTCTCTAAATCTTGCTGCTTGCCTCTCTAGATCTTGCTGCTTGCCTCTCTAGATCTTGCTGTTTGCCTCTCTAGATCTTGCTGTTTGCCTCTCTAAATCTTGCTGTTTGCCTCTCTAGATCTTGCTGCTTGCCTCTCTAAGACTTCCTGCCTTCCTTTCTACGCTCTGCTGCCTGCATCTCTAGATCTTGCTGCTTGCCTCTCTAGATCTTGCTGTTTGCCTCTCTAGATCTTGCTGCTTGCCTCTCTAGATCTTGCTGTTTGCCTCTCTAGATCTTGCTGCTTGCCTCTCTAGATCTTGCTGTTTGCCTCTCTAGATCTTGCTGTTTGCCTCTCTAAATCTTGCTGTTTGCCTCTCTAGATCTTGCTGCTTGCCTCTCTAAGACTTCCTGCCTTCCTTTCTACGCTCTGCTGCCTGCATCTCTAGATCTTGCTGCTTGCCTCTCTAGATCTTGCTGTTTGCCTCTCTAGATCTTGCTGCCTGCCTCTCTAGATCTTGCTGTTTGCCTCTCTAGATCTTGCTGCTTGCCTCTCTAGATCTTGCTGCTTGCCTCTCTAGATCTTGCTGCTTGCCTCTCTAGATCTTGCTGCTTGCCTCTCTAGATCTTGCTGTTTGCCTCTCTAAATCTTGCTGCTTGCCTCTCTAAATCTTGCTGCTTGCCTCTCTAGATCTTGCTCTTTGCCTCTCTAGATCTTGCTGCTTGCCTCTCTAAATCTTGCTGTTTGCCTCTCTAAATCTTGCTGCTTGCCTCTCTAGATCTTGCTGCTTGCCTCTCTAGATCTTGCTGCTTGCCTCTCTAGATCTTGCTGCTTGCCTCTCTAAATCTTGCTGTTTGCCTCTCTAAGACTTCTTGCCTTCCTCTCTACGCTCTGCTGCATGCTTCTCTAAGTCTTGCTGCCTGCTGTTTTGTTGCTTCTTTCAGCCATTGCTGCCTCCCTTGCTGCAAGCTGCATGGATATCTGTAGACTTCAGGAACCAAAACATATCAATCTACCCTCAGCCTACGTTTTGTGGACATAGGAACGTGGTTGTCTAGCTTGGTGCCTTCTGTCGGTGCCTAACAGTACCGAAGAAACGACTCGTCACGCGGAAAACATTTTTCCCAGGGAAATGCAAAACACTCAACAAGTCTAAGTGGCTGAACCACGTCAGAGTAGGGATTTCACCTCGGTGTGCAACAGACGGGCCACGTGGGAGCAGTTTAAAAACACAATACAACACAGCACAGTCAACACCGGATCAAAGGGATGAGCGGAGTATATCAATACAAGCACATGAAAGCTAACAGCAGGAAGAGTTTTCTCGAGATGAAAGGCTCCGCACACAACAATTCAGCCCGCGTCTCCATCAACACCGGGCTCACATTTCCCTCCGAATGTTTTATTTTGTCTGAGATCGTGACCTTCCAAAATATACACCGAGGGGTTTATCCATGGATACCTCATTTTATTTTTGTTCTCCCTCTTTCTCACCTGCCAATGGACCTGCGAGGCATACTAATGCGATCACCCAGAGCGCAGATAAGGCGGCACTTAAGCAGTCTCCTCTCGCGAGGAAGGGCTCAGGATGCCTTCAGTCAGCGGACTGGGAATGCACTTTGGGCTCTGATTGGCGGCGAGACACAGACCAGCAGTGCAGGTCACACCCACCACCTGCCCACCCAAAGGCGCATAGGCCGCCTTTTTCTACCCCGGTCCATCTACCCTTCTTGGCAGACATTGTCCCCTTCCTTCTTTGACAAATCTTTGAATATTTTCCTCAGCAAGGCCATGTATTCATCTGTACCTCTTGCTCGACACTCTCGCGACGTTTTGACCTGAAACACCATTCAAATGAAAAACCGAATAACCTGACAATATTTGACCTCTGCGAAATGATCTGGTCTCTCTTAGAGAGGGTGTTCTGCATTCAAGCGTAGAAATCAATGCGCGCGTAGCAACACTACCGTGATAAGGTAACTGTGTCCAAATCTTGCCAGCTGGACAGTGGCCAGGCTGCACTCTTATCCAACAGGCTGCAAATGTAATGTGTATGGACACTTTCGATATTCATTTTTTTTAGCAAGCATCGCCACCATTCATAACTGTAGTGTTTGGGTAATTCTGCTAAACGTTTTATATGTGTAAATGAAATGCAAAACTCGAAACATATTCTATGTCCGATGCAATCTCAATCTGAATTTGAGTAATTCTATATTACATCAAACAACATGATCGAAAAGAAAAATGAAACATGTTCCATGCTTAATGTAATCGCAATGTGAAATAGGGTAATTTCACATCAAGTTAAACGATAACAGTAGAGACGGGAAAATGAGACATGTCTTAAATGTTCTGCAATTGAAATCTAATTGTGTGTAAATTGGCATTACATCAAACCATAGTATCGATGTATTAAATTGAAAAATAATCTGGCTGATGCAATCGAAACCTCAATGTATGCAATTCTACATATTATATTAAACTAAATGTCGAAGCGTAAAACTGAAATACACTTTATGTCTCATGTAATCGCATTCGAGATTAGTGTTGGGAATGTGGTAAAAGCATTTTTCAGAGAGTTGTTGGCAAATGTATGTTTTGGACTCCGCACTTGTTGACTGTAAACCTTCACGGCACGGTACTTCCATCGACACACCATTGGTTGTGGGTTTGGTGGTCCTTTTGAATAAACGCTCAGCAACATCCGTGGACGGCCTTTTGACCTGCGTCTGGGGTGCGGCATGGTTATAGTCTGACCTCGTGACCTGTGTAGGTCCACTGTATTGCGTCAGATAGACCAGCAGACACCATGAGCAGACCTGTGTAGGTCCACTGTATTGCGTCAGATACACCAGCAGACACCATGAGCAGACCTGTGTAGGTCTACTGTATTGCGTCAGATACACCAGCAGACACCATGAGCAGACCTGTGTAGGTCCACTGTATTGCGTCAGATACACCAGCAGACACCATGAGCAGCCCTGTGTAGGTCCACTGTATTGCGTCAGATACACCAGCAGACAGCATGAGCAGCCCTGTGTAGGTCTACTGTATTGCGTCAGATACACCAGCAGACACCATGAGCAGACCTGTGTAGGTCTACTGTATTGCGTCAGATACACCAGCAGACAGCATGAGCAGCCCTGTGTAGGTCCACTGTATTGCGTCAGATACACCAGCAGACACCATGAGCAGACCTGTGTAGGTCTACTGTATTGCGTCAGATACACCAGCAGACACCATGAGCAGCCCTGTGTAGGTCTACTGTATTGCGTCAGATACACCAGCAGACACCATGAGCAGACCTGTGTAGGTCTACTGTATTGCGTCAGATACACCAGCAGACAGCATGAGCAGCCCTGTGTAGGTCTACTGTATTGCGTCAGATACACCAGCAGACACCATGAGCAGACCTGTGTGGGTCCACTGTATTGCGTCAGATACACCAGCAGACACCATGAGCAGACCTGTGTAGGTCTACTGTATTGCGTCAGATACACCAGCAGACACCATGAGCAGCCTCCCGTGCATTTCTTCAGCCAGTTTGAGCATGTTCAGTCTTGTTGAAAGAGTCGTACACACACACACATACACACACATACACACATACAAACGCACACACAACACACACACGTGCACATAAACGCACACATACACACACAAACACACATATACACACACATACACACATGCACACACATACTCACACACACGCACACACATACACACACACATACACACACACGTACATACACACACATATACACATACATACACACACATACATACACACATACACATACATGCACACACACAAACACACACATACACGCACATACACACACACGCACACACATACACACATACACACATATACACACATACACACACATACACACACATACACACACATACACACACACATACACTCACACACACATACACATACACACACATATACACATACACACATACACACATACACACACACATACACACACACACACACACACACACACATACACACACGAACCCGAACCCGAAAAATATCACATTGCCATCTTCTCCCTTTCGCCGATGTTTTTCCAAGTTCTGAGACGATGCAGAATTGGCAGTGAGCAGTTCAAATGACGTTTCGAAACTTAATCACCACGCACTTCCCACCTGTATCACCGATGCCACCCTCATTCACCTGATGTGTGCACGTGCTTGCATTTCGGGGTAGGTCTATTCCCAAGCATTTCGGGGTAGGTCTATTCCCAAGCATTTCGGGGTAGGTCTATTCCCAAGCATTTCGGGGTAGGTCTATTCCCAAGCATTTCGGGGTAGGTCTATTCCCAAGCATTTCGGGGTAGGTCTATTCCCAAGCATTTCGGGGTAGGTCTATTCCCAAGCATTTCGGGGTAGGTCTATTCCCAAGCATTTCGGGGTAGGTCTATTCCCAAGCATTTCGGGGTAGGTCTATTCCCAAGCATTTCGGGGTAGGTTTATTCCCAAGCATTTCGGGGTAGGTCTATTCCCAAGCATTTCGGGGTAGGTCTATTCCCAAGCATTTCGGGGTAGGTCTATTCCCAAGCATTTCGGGGTAGGTCTATTCCCAAGCATTTCGGGGTAGGTCTATTCCCAAGCATTTCGGGGTAGGTCTATTCCCAAGCATTTCGGGGTAGGTCTATTCCCAAGCATTTCGGGGTAGGTCTATTCCCAAGCATTTCGGGGTAGGTCTATTCCCAAGCATTTCGGGGTAGGTCTATTCCCAAGCATTTTGGGGTAGGTCTATTCCCAAGCATTTCGGGGTAGGTCTATTCCCAAGCATTTCGGGGTAGGTCTATTCCCAAGCATTTCGGGGTAGGTCTATTCCCAAGCATTTCGGGGTAGGTCTATTCCCAAGCATATCGGGGTAGGTCTATTCCCAAGCATTTCGGGGTAGGTCTATTCCCAAGCATTTCGGGGTAGGTCTATTCCCAAGCATTTCGGGGTAGGTCTATTCCCAAGCATTTCGGGGTAGGTCTATTCCCAAGCATTTCGGGATAGGTCTATTCCCAAGCATTTCGGGGTAGGTCTATTCCCAAGCATTTCGGGGTAGGTCTATTCCCAAGCATTTCGGGGTAGGTCTATTCCCAAGCATTTCGGGGTAGGTCTATTCCCAAGCATTTCGGGGTAGGTCTATTCCCAAGCATTTCGGGGTAGGTCTATTCCCAAGCATTTCGGGGTAGGTCTATTCCCAAGCATTTCGGGGTAGGTCTATTCCCAAGCATTTCGGGGTAGGTCTATTCCCAAGCATTTCGGGGTAGGTCTATTCCCAAGCATTTCGGGGTAGGTCTATTCCCAAGCATTTCGGGGTAGGTCTATTCCCAAGCATTTCGGGGTAGGTCTATTCCAAGGGTGCTGACAAAGATGCGCCAAAGTTAGAAAACCTAATCTTCCAGTAAACAGGCCTGCGGAAAGGTCAGACGCCATTTGCAGCTTTCTTGACGACGGTCAGTTACTTCCTCAAGGTCACGCCTGATCCGTCAAGCTTTTCCTCTCTGGCCACGCCTCGCCTGACAGGACCTGGGCGAAAGCCGAGCTGAGATGTTGCTCTTCGGGCGGGAATTATCAGCTGGAGTGACGGGGCCAATAGCAAGCACCACTGCTTGATTTACCCGTCACCACCTCCTGCGGAGCTGTACCCTCCTCTCCCCCCCCTTCCCCTCCCCCTCCTCTTACCCCCAACGGCCAGCACCTGCTTTACGGGCTGCTGTCTTCCAGCGTCCTGCCCCAACACCGTCTGCTATTCCTGGAGCACATCAAAGGCAGGCAGCACATCCAGACTCGAAATGAAAACCCAGTAATTTCTCTCCCTGGTGAGGGGCGAGTCCAGCAGCGAGAAAGTGCAGAGACAGCAGAATGCGTACATGGTGTTCTATGGAGTTCACAAAGCGGTCTACCGCGTGCACTTAGTGTTCTATGGAGTTCACAAAGTGGTCTACAGCGTGCACTTAGTGTTCTATGGCACACAGCGTTCTTTGGGCGTGTATACAGTGTTCTATTGAATGTACTTTGTGTTTTACGACGCATAGTGTTTTATGGCACATGGTTCCCCAAGAAGTACACATAGCTTCTATGGCATACAGTATTTCACCATTGAGTGCACACACACAGTGTTCCATGGAGTGGTCATGGTGTTCTAAGGAGTCCACATTGGGTTTCATGGAGTGGTCATGGTGGTGTATGGAGTACACATGATGCTCCATGAAAGGCACAACGTTTGATTGGAGGGCACTGCACGCACGTCTAGAGAAGCGAAGCCTCTGCTTACAGAAAAATGGACCCTTAAAAAGAAATGCGTGGACCTTTTTGGTCCGGCTGTATGGTCATTGTGACATAGAAGCTGTAAACGAGAATGCTTGTTTCTTTCTGCCTGTCTGTCTGTCTGAATGTCTGTCTGTCTGCCTGCCTGCCTGTCTGTCTGTCTGCCTGTCTGTCTGTCTGTCTGTCTGTCTGTCTGTCTGTCTGTCTGTCTGTCTGTCTGTGTCTCTCTCTCTGAGAGAGGACAAGAAGAGTGAGAGACAATGGAGACAGGGGGCAAGGCGGAGACAGGGGGCAAGGCGGAGAAAGGGGGGCAAGGTGGAGACAGGGGGCAAGGCGGAGAAAGGAGGGCAAGGTGGAGAAAGGGGGGCAAGGTGGAGAAAGGGGGGCAAGGTGGAGAAAGGGGGGCAAGGTGGAGACAGGGGGGCAAGGTGGAGACAGGGGGGCAAGGTGGAGACAGGAGGGCAAGGTGGAGACAGGGGGCAAGGTGGAGACAGGGGGCAAGGTGGAGACAGGGGGGCAAGGTGGAGACAGGAGGGCAAGGTGGAGACAGGGACGTGACAGGTCGAGGACTTACCCAGCTCACAGTTGGGGCCAATGTAACCATGGCGACACTCGCAAACGTTGTATGCGATGCAGCGTCCGCCGTTCAGACAGTTGCCATGGCAGATGGCTGTCAGGGAGAAATGCACGGTTACTTCACAAGATGCGCGGACAGCGGTGCAGAGTGAATGCATAATTTTGAATACAGTACTAAGCAAATAAGAATGATATCAGAAGTTGTCGATACTCTTCAATGCTACCTCCACAGCACCATCAACCTTTCTTCTTCAATCAGTTCCACTCATCACGACATGCGTCTGCCTAGCGTCCACAGCTGCATGCAGGAGCCCTTCACATAAGTCTCCGCGACAGACGATCCCAGAGCCCCTCTAGACCGATGTCACGCCAAGCGTGTCAAGTGGAAGCGGGGCGGCAACATCAAGGGCGGAGCAGGTGAGAATCAATGGCATCAGCCAGGTGGAGAGCCCGGCTCAGACACCGCCTTGTCAGTCAGCTGTTGTTCCTCTACTGCTTTTGGACAATCTCTCCACGACCTCATTCATGTTCTGCTGCTGCTGCTGCTGCTCTTTGTCTTAGTTCTAGCTCTCCTACTTCTGCTCTTCCTCCTCACCCCCTTCTGATGTTTTGGTCCCCTCTCCTGCTGCTTATCATCTATGTCTTAGTTCTAGCTCTCCTACTTCTGCTCTTCCTCCTCACCCCCTTCTGATGTTTTGGTCCCCTCTCCTGCTGCTTATCATCTATGTCTTAGTTCTAGCTCTCCTACTTCTGCTCTTCCTCCTCACCCCCTTCTGATGTTTTGGTCCCCTCTCCTGCTGCTTATCATCTATGTCTTAATCTTGATGAGCTCTCTTTTCCTATTAGTCTTTCCCTCCTTTCGTCGTCGTCCTCCTCCTCCTCCTCCTCCTCCTCCTCCTCCTCCTCCTCCTCCTCCTCCTCCTCCTCCTCCTCCTCCTCCTCCTCCTCCTCCTCCTCCTCCTCCTCCTCCTCCGCCTCCTCCTCCTCGATTTTCTGCTCATTGTCATTCTCCTTCTAGTTTTCCTTTTCCGCCTTGTCTTCCTCCTCTTCCTTGTCCTTCTTCTTGTCCTTCTTTTGAGTCTCCATCTTATCCTCCTCTGATTTTCTTGTTGATCCTCCTCCTCTCTGTCCTGGCCTGCTAAGTCCTCCCGCACTCCCCTCCCCCCCCCCCCCCTTTACCCCCCACCCCACCCCCAAGGTACTCACGTTGGCAGTTGTGGCCGTTGCCACTGTAGCCGGGCTGGCACTGACAGAGGTAGGAGCCAGGCACGTTGAGGCAGTCAGCGTTGGGGTGGCACTGGTGACTCCCGCTCTCGCACTCGTCCAGCTCTGGGGGAAAACCACAGAAGAAGCGTGACGCACGTACAGAAACTGACAGCAACGTTCGGCCTGGGTCAGACAATGGCTGCAACTTGCCGAAGTTGAGCAGCAATTCTGGAGCAAATCTGGCCTTTGAAGATGACATTCATTCAACCTTGACTATTGTAAGTCGTAGAGGTGTAAAGGTCAGACGAGATGAATCGAACTAGGGCTATTCACTGAATGGAGAGATCGCTGGCTCAGTTCACGCCTTAAATGGTGCTGGTCTTCTCCTGTTATCCTTTGCAGGATCTTATCTCTGTATTAGGAATCAACGTATTGATACACTGCATAGAGTCCATCCGCAGGAGCCTGCATGCTTCGTAGGAAAGGTCTGTCAACAAAGACCGCTGCCTGCGGGAACATGATGGCACAGTGGTAGACTTGCAGTAGACACGGAAGTCACGTGACTTGAACAGCAGTGGCGTCTCCCCACATGACAGGGAGACAACTCATGCCCTCCAGCGTCGTCCTCACATGACAGGGAGACAACTCATGCCCTCCAGCGTCGTGCAGGAGACTATTCAGCACAGAAAATTTCATTCACTTTCAGTTTGTATGTGTGTGTGCGCGTGCGTGTGTGTACATGCGTGCATGTGTGTGTGCAAGCCTACGTGCATGCGTGTATGTGTGTGTGCGCGTGCGTGTGTGTACATGCGTGCATGTGTGTGTGCAAGCCTACGTGCATGCGTGTATGTGTGTGCATGCATGCGTGCGTGCTTGCGTGTGTGTTTGATGGATTTTTCTATGTTTACTTTGGTACGGAGTAACACTACCTCTCTGAAGTAGGGGAATGGGGTCACATCCTCTACAAGCACGGGGGCAGTGGGGCGGAGGCTGTCAGCAAAGACGCAACATGCAGTCAGGCGTCGTGGCATGCCCGCCCCCAGCAAGGGCTATAAATAGGAATGGACGCTTCTCTTTCTTCCTCGAGCAGTGTTTACTTTTTGCATGCCGCGATCCAACAGCAGTCTTGCATTTGGCAGTGGAAGCTCGAGCAGTCCTTCCTCGGCAAGACGCTGCTACAACACATTCTTTCTCTCGATGGCCAGAAATACCATCAATCATTACACGGAAGAAGTGCATAGCGGGGTGTGGCAAATATTTTCCTTGGCAGACGCCTGGAAAATTTTTGCCTGCGAAGTCGAATAAGAATAGCATCATTGGTGAATTCCTCATGCAAAGAAACTCGCCACATCAGGAAGCTTCATTCTGACTGAAATGAACAAGTCCCGCCCTCATGAGTTTTTGCGTCCATCATCTGGCGGAGATGAGCTGGCCTTTAAAAAAAAGATGATGCTTGAAAGGAATAAAATGGAACAATTTTACATGCTTATATATCTCTTCCGACCACCCTCGGCATGTCGACGCCGGAGGCCTTCAGTGCACGTTGTCTCGTCTGGCGCACGGCGCTGCAGGGGCTGACAAGCAGGCAGGTCACTGAATGAACTGTCTCCAGGGCGGGGCACACAGACCAAGAAACACACTGGCTAGGGCGCTGCAGGGGCTGACAGGCAGGCAGGTCACTGAGTGAACTGTCTCCAGTGCGGGGCACACCGACCAAGAAACACACTGGCTAGGGCGCTGCAGGGGCTGACAAGCAGGCAGGTCACTGAGTGAACTGTCTCCAGGGCGGGGCACACAGACCAACAAACACACTGGCTAGGATTTTCCCATCCGGACATGACTGCCGAAGCCGTTCGGTAGAAAGCATTTGATTGGCTAACGGGCCGCATCGCTTGTCTGCGGTAGAGCCTTTAAAAACTTGTTTGTATCAACTGGTGTTTAATCGCAGCAAGTTCGGGCGGAAAATTTTTAAGGCCGCTGTACACACATGTATTACCAATTTTCTTCCTCAAATTGCCATTTCATGCCTTCGTTTGTACGAATCCATCTTAACAAATGCATGGAAGAGTGCACCGACTTAGGTGCAGTCTGTCTGTATTATACTTTTTCAACAACAACAACAACAACAACACGCTCAAGACTGCAGAAGGCGCAGAGAAAATCGGCAACCTAGAGGCAAACCGCACGTCCTTCTTTCCTGTGAATTCCTATCTGGAGGAGACAGTCCTTCCCCTGTTTTCACAGCGCTCCTCTCACGCCTCACTGCGAGGCACGATGTGGACTTGGACACTACCACGGTTCATTCGATGGCCCAGACAGGTATCACGTGATTGTGCAGTCTTCACATCATTGGAAAAGAAAAGGAAAAAGACGTGCAAATAATCCAGTCGAGGTGTTGGTGGACAGAGGCGTTAATTAAAAAATGAGCCGTGCACTCCTATTTCACTGTAACATTTCAAAAATCTGTCTTGCAGAATCTGTAAACTGACTTTTCTCAGTGAGACATAAACGTCATACTAAGAGAAAAGAGAGAACTGAAAATGCAGATGTAGATAATGCAGCCTTGCAGGGTAAGCAAATCTTGCATAAAACTAAGAAACTTTCATTCGTGACTATAGATTTAGAGGACATTTCATTTCTAATCTATTCCAAGCGGTTTTTCTTTCCTTGCATTCCTTTCAAAACGGAAAAAGTCACTTTTGATATGTGTATAGTGCATTTTATGGCTTCTCGGGACCGGAGATCAAACAAGCAATAAAGAGAAGATGGCCTCATACATCGACTCTGACGTTGCCTGAGGTCAACACCAGAGTGGCACACAATTATCTCTCATCTTCACTTCATAGCCAGACACGCGGAAGTTCGCAGAAGTCGAGAGCAGAGGCAGGTCATTAGAAGCAAATAAATCACTCCGCCCACCAGGAACTGAGGGGCGCTTTTACTGAGATGGGCGATGCATGGGACCGGGTAAAAATTGGCCACTGCAACACCATCCATCACGTGGTACGGGTGGAGATGAAGGACGGCAAGGCACGCGATTCACTCCGAGGGGAAGGGGCCTTCGGTGCAGCGAGGACAGTGAGCGCTGCGGAGCGAGGGGAGAGTGCACGCCCGCCACTCCACTGGCAATGAGCTGTCTGGACCACTGCTTCCAACAGGGAATGTCTGACCATCACTGGCAAGACACGAACCCGACACCACCTGTTCTGCGGCGCAGTTCTCTTCCTTGTGCTGACCATTCCCCCTTCTCCTCCTTCCCCTCCCTCCACGCCTCGTGCTGACCATTCCTCTTTCTCCTCCTTCCCCTCCCTCCACGCCTCGTGCTGACCATTCCCCCTTCTCCTCCTTCCCCTCCCTCCACGCCTCGTGCTGACCATTCCCCTTTCTCCTCCTTCCCCTCCCTCCACGCCTCGTGCTGACCATTCCCCTTTCTCCTCCTTCCCCTCCCTCCACGCCTCGTGCTGACCATTCCCCCTTCTCCTCCTTCCCCTCCCTCCACGCCTCGTGCTGACCATTCCCCTTTCTCCTCCTTCCCCTCCCTCCACGCCTCGTGCTGACCATTCCTCTTTCTCCTCCTTCCCCTCCCTCCACGCCTCGAGCTGACCATTCCCCTTTCTCCTCCTTCCCCTCCCTCCACGCCTCGTGCTGACCATTCCTCTTTCTCCTCCTTCCCCTCCCTCCACGCCTCGAGCTGACCATTCCCCTTTCTCCTCCTTCCCCTCCCTCCCTGTGTTGTGCTGACCATTCCTCTTTCTCCTCCTTCCCCTCCCTCCATGCCTCGTGCTGACCATTCCCCCTTCTCCTCCTTCCCCTCCCTCCCTGTGTTGTGCTGACCATTCCCCTTTCTCCTCCTTCCCCTCCCTCCCTGTGTTGTGCTGACCATTCCTCTTTCTCCTCCTTCCCCTCCCTCCATGCCTCGTGCTGACCATTCCCCCTTCTCCTCCTTCCCCTCCCTCCCTGTGTTGTGCTGACCATTCCCCTTTCTCCTCCTTCCCCTCCCTCCACGCCTCGTGCTGACCATTCCTCTTTCTCCTCCTTCCCCTCCCTCCATGCCTCGAGCTGACCATTCCCCCTTCTCCTCCTTCCCCTCCCTCCACGCCTCGTGCTGACCATTCCTCTTTCTCCTCCTTCCCCTCCCTCCACGCCTCGTGCTGACCATTCCTCTTTCTCCTCCTTCCCCTCCCTCCATGCCTCGTGCTGACCATTCCCCTTCTCCTCCTTCCCCTCCCTCCACGCCTCGTGCTGACCATTCCCCTTTCTCCTCCTTCCCCTCCCTCCCTGTGTTGTGCTGACCATTCCCCTTTCTCCTCCTTCCCCTCCCTCCACGCCTCGAGCTGACCATTCCCCTTTCTCCTCCTTCCCCTCCCTCCATGCCTCGAGCTGACCATTCCCCCTTCTCCTCCTTCCCCTCCCTCCACGCCTCGTGCTGACCATTCCTCTTTCTCCTCCTTCCCCTCCCTCCACGCCTCGTGCTGACCATTCCTCTTTCTCCTCCTTCCCCTCCCTCCCTGTGTTGTGCTGACCATTCCCCTTTCTCCTCCTTCCCCTCCCTCCCTGTGTTGTGCTGACCATTCCCCTTTCTCCTCCTTCCCCTCCCTCCCTGTGTTGTGCTGACCATTCCCCTTTCTCCTCCTTCCCCTCCCTCCATGCCTGAGCTGACCATTCCCCTTTCTCCTCCTTCCCCTCCCTCCATGCCTGAGCTGACCATTCCTCTTTCTCCTCCTTCCCCTCCCTCCATGCCTCGTGCTGACCATTCCTCTTTCTCCTCCTTCCCCTCCCTCCCTGTGTTGTGCTGACCATTCCCCTTTCTCCTCCTTCCCCTCCCTCCCTGTGTTGTGCTGACCATTCCCCTTTCTCCTCCTTCCCCTCCCTCCATGCCTGAGCTGACCATTCCTCTTTCTCCTCCTTCCCCTCCCTCCCTGTGTTGTGCTGACCATTCCTCTTTCTCCTCCTTCCCCTCCCTCCCTGTGTTGTGCTGACCATTCCCCTTTCTCCTCCTTCCCCTCCCTCCATGCCTGAGCTGACCATTCCTCTTTCTCCTCCTTCCCCTCCCTCCACGCCTCGAGCTGACCATTCCTCTTTCTCCTCCTTCCCCTCCCTCCACGCCTCGTGCTGACCATTCCTCTTTCTCCTCCTTCCCCTCCCTCCACGCCTCGAGCTGACCATTCCTCTTTCTCCTCCTTCCCCTCCCTCCCTGTGTTGTGCTGACCATTCCCCTTTCTTCTCCTTCCCCTCCCTCCACGCCTCGTGCTGACCATTCCTCTTTCTCCTCCTTCCCCTCCCTCCACGCCTCGAGCTGACCATTCCTCTTTCTCCTCCTTCCCCTCCCTCCACGCCTCGAGCTGACCATTCCCCTTTCTCCTCCTTCCCCTCCCTCCCTGTGTTGTGCTGACCATTCCCCTTTCTCCTCCTTCCCCTCCCTCCACGCCTCGTGCTGACCATTCCCCTTTCTCCTCCTTCCCCTCCCTCCACGCCTCGAGCTGACCATTCCCCTTCTCCTCCTTCCCCTCCCTCCACGCCTCGTGCTGACCATCCCCCTTTCTCCTCCTTCCCCTCCCTCCACGCCTCGAGCTGACCATTCCTCTTTCTCCTCCTTCCCCTCCCTCCACGCCTCGTGCTGACCATTCCCCTTTCTCTTCCTTCCCCTCCCTCCACGCCTCGTGCTGAACATTGCCCTTTCTCCTCCTTCCCCTCCCTCCACGCCTCGTGCTGACCATTCCCCTTTCTCCTCCTTCCCCTCCCTCCACGCCTCGAGCTGACCATTCCCCTTTCTCCTCCTTCCCCTCCCTCCACGCCTCGTGCTGACCATTCCCCTTTCTCCTCCTTCCCCTCCCTCCACGCCTCGAGCTGACCATCCCCCTTTCTCCTCCTTCCCCTCCCTCCACGCCTCGAGCTGACCATTCCTCTTTCTCCTCCTTCCCCTCCCTCCACGCCTCGTGCTGACCATTCCTCTTTCTCCTCCTTCCCCTCCCTCCACGCCTCGTGCTGACCATTCCTCTTTCTCCTCCTTCCCCTCCCTCCACGCCTCGAGCTGACCATTCCCCCTTCTCCTCCTTCCCCTCCCTCCACGCCTCGAGCTGACCATTCCTCTTTCTCCTCCTTCCCCTCCCTCCCTGTGTTGTGCTGACCATTCCACTTTCTCCTCCTTCCCCTCCCTCCACGCCTCGTGCTGACCATTCCCCTTTCTCCTCCTTCCCCTCCCTCCCTGTGTTGTGCTGACCATTCCCCTTTCTCCTCCTTCCCCTCCCTCCACGCCTCGTGCTGACCATTCCCCTTTCTCCTCCTTCCCCTCCCTCCATGCCTCGAGCTGACCATTCCCCTTTCTCCTCCTTCCCCTCCCTCCACGCCTCGTGCTGACCATTCCTCTTTCTCCTCCTTCCCCTCCCTCCCTGTGTTGTGCTGACCATTCCCCCTTCTCCTCCTTCCCCTCCCTCCCTGTGTTGTGCTGACCATTCCTCTTTCTCCTCCTTCCCCTCCCTCCATGCCTCGTGCTGACCATTCCCCTTTCTCCTCCTTCCCCTCCCTCCACGCCTCGAGCTGACCATTCCTCTTTCTCCTCCTTCCCCTCCCTCCACGCCTCGTGCTGACCATCCCCCTTTCTCCTCCTTCCCCTCCCTCCACGCCTCGTGCTGACCATTCCTCTTTCTCCTCCTTCCCCTCCCTCCACGCCTCGTGCTGACCATCCCCCTTTCTCCTCCTTCCCCTCCCTCCACGCCTCGTGCTGACCATTCCTCTTTCTCCTCCTTCCCCTCCCTCCACGCCTCGTGCTGACCATTCCCCCTTCTCCTCCTTCCCCTCCCTCCACGCCTCGTGCTGACCATTCCTCTTTCTCCTCCTTCCCCTCCCTCCCTGTGTTGTGCTGACCATTCCCCTTTCTCCTCCTTCCCCTCCCTCCACGCCTCGAGCTGACCATTCCCCTTTCTCCTCCTTCCCCTCCCTCCGGGGTTCCGGCTAATTGGGGGTGGGGGAGTAGGGGAGGGAGTGTACACCAAGAGGCTTTGGCCTACATGTATGTTATTTGTTTTTAACATTTGGATGTTTAGAAAATTGTTTTTTATGTATATGTCATTGTAGTTGATTCAAGTTCCATATTTAAATTTTGCTTCTCTGGTACACTATCTACCCATTTTTAGTATGTTTAAGAAATTGTACATGTATAATACTTGCGATAATTATACTGACTCTCTCTCTCTCTCTCTCTCTCTCTCTCTCTCTCTCTCTCTCTCTCTCTCTCTCTCTCTCTCTCTCTCTCTCTCTCTCTCTCTCTCTCTCCTCCCTCCCTCCCTCTCCCCCACCCTCTCTCCCCAACCCACCAACCCTCTTACTCTCATTCTCTCTTCCCTTCCTCCCTCTTTCTCCAGCTCCCCCCCCTCTCTCTCTCTCTGTGTCTCTCTCTCTCTCTCTCTC
>JAWQFJ010005323.1:35000-55173 GCA_034096865.1 Theodoxus fluviatilis
AGTGTTCTAACTAGTCTGCTCTGCATTCGCATGTTCTGGCTACAGCTCCACTCTCCAGTGTTCTAACTAGTCTGCTCTGCATTCGCATGTTCTGGCTACAGCTCCACTCTCCAGTGTTCTAACTAGTCTGCACTGCATTCGCATGTTCTGGCTACAGCTCCGTTCTCCAGTGTTCTAACTAGTCTGCACTGCATTCGCATGTTCTGGCTACAGCTCCGTTCTCCAGTGTTCTAACGACAGGGGGTGCACGTCCTAACTAGTCTGCACTGCAGTCAGATGCGACAAGGCCGTTACTGCTGAATACCGGGGTTACAGTTCCCTACACCAGGGTCGTTACTGTTGGTTACCAGGGTTACAGTTCCCTACACAGGGCCGCTACTGTTGGTTACCAGGGTTACAGTTCCCTACACCAAGACCGTTACTGTTGGTTTCCAGGGTTACAGTTCCCTACACGAAGGCCGTTACTGCTGAATACCGGGGTTACAGTTCCTACACCAAGGCCGTTACTGCTGAATACCGTGGTTACAGTTCCCTACACCAAGACCGTTACTGTTGGTTTCCAGGGTTACAGTTCCCTACACGAAGGCCGTTACTGTTGGTTACCAGGGTTACAGTTTCCTACACTAGGGCCGTTACTGTGGAATACCAGGGTTACAGTTCCCTACACCAAGACCGTTACTGTTGGTTATTAGGGTTACAGTTTCCTACACCAAAACCATTACTGTGGAATACCAGGGTTACAGTTCCCTACACCACGGCCGTTACTGTTGGTTACCAGGGTTACAGTTCCTTACACCAGGGTCGTTACTGTTGGTTACCAGGGTTACAGTTCCCTACACCAAGACCGTTACTGTTGGTTATTAGGGTTACAGTTTCCTACACCAAAACCATTACTGTGGAATACCAGCGTTACAATTCCCGACACCAAAGCCGTAACTGTTGGTTACCATGGTTACAGTTCCTTACACCAGGGCCGTTACTGTGAAATACCAGGGTTACAGTTCCCTACACCAAGGCCGTTACTGTTGGTTACCAGGGTTACAGTTCCTTACACCAGGGCCGTTATTGTGGAATACCAGCGTTACAATTCCCGACACCAAAGCCGTAACTGTTGGTTACCAGAGTTACAGTTTCCTACACTAGGGCCGTTACTGTGGAATACCAGGGTTACAGTTCCCTACACCAAGACCGTTTCTGTTGGTTACCAGGGTTACAGTTCCTTACACCAGGGCCGTTATTGTGAAATACCAGCGTTACAATTCCCGACACCAAAGCCGTAACTGTTGGTTACCAGAGTTACCGATTCCTACACCAGGGCCGTTACTGTGGAATACCAGGGTTACAGTTCCCTACACGAAGGCCGTTACTGTTGGTTACCAGAGTTACAGTTTCCTTCACCAGGGCCGTTACTGTTGGTTACCAGGGTTACAGTTCCCTACACATGGCCGTTACTGTTGGAAACCAGGGTTACAGTTCCCTACACCAAAACCATTACTGTGGAATACCAGGGTTACAGTTCCCTACACCAACACCATTATTGTGGAATATCAGGGTTACAGTTCCCTACACCAAAACCATTACTGTGGAATACCAGGGTTACAGTTCCTTACACCAAGACCGTTACTGTTGGTTACCAGGATTACAGTTCCCTACACAGGGCCGCTACTGTTGGTTACCAGGGTTACAGTTCCCTACACCAGGGTCGTTACTGTTGGTTACCAGGGTTACAGTTCCCTACACCAGGGCCGTTATTGTTGGAAACCAGGGTTACAGTTCCCTACACCAAGTTGATTCCTGCTTTATGATTCCCTATATCGACCATTGCTTTAAATGTCTGGGTCGCAACTCCATAAACAAAACTGTCCTCGCAGATTTCCAGCGCAGGGAAGCACGGGTGCTGTCGTAGATACTCCGATTTCATCGAGCTCGCTGCCGTAGAAAGCCTTGCCTCAACTTAAGCGCTGGAACACAACCACGTTGCTATGGAAGCTTGGGTTACGACATCCAGAAACGCATTCAAGATGTAGATGCTGGATTTAGACTGGAAACTAAGTCATAGTTGTAGATGTTGGAATTAGACTGGAAGCTATGTAATGGGTGTAGATGTTGGGCTTAGACTGGAAGCTATGTAATGGGTGTAGATGTTGGAATTAGACTGGAAGCTATGTAATGGGTGTAGATGTTGGATTTAGACCGGAAGCTATGTAATGGGGTAGATGTTGGATTTAGACCGGAAGCTATGTAATGGGTGTAGATGCTGGATTTAGACCGGAAGCTATGTAATGGGTGTAGATGTTGGATTTAGACTGGAAGCTAAGTCACAGCTGTAGATGTTGGATTTAGACTGGAAGCTATGTCATGGATGTAGATGTTGGGCTTAGACTGGAAGCTATGTCATGAGTGTAGATGTTGGATTTAGAAAGGAAGCTATGTCATGGGTGTAGATGTTGGATTTAGACTGGAAGCTATGTCATGGGTGTAGATGTTGGAATTAGACTGGAAGTTATGTCATGGGTGTAGATGTTGGATTTAGACTGGAAGTTATGTCATGGATGTAGATGTTGGATTTAGACTGGAAGCTATGTCATGGGTGTAGATGTTGGATTTAGACTGGAAGTTATGTCATGGGTGTAGATGTTGGATTTAGACTGGAAGTTATGTCATGGGTGTAGATGTTGGATTTAGACTGGAAACAACGTCATGGCTGTGGATGATTGGATAGCAACGCCTAGACATTTAGCTAAGACGTACACGTCTTGATTACTGTGACATGAAGTAAGCCAGCTAATGTACGTGTAGATGCCTGAATTACGACGCTATGAGGCAAAGTTGTTGCTGTAGGCGCCTATATTACAATGCCATCCATGCAGGGCTGTATCACGGCTGTCCGTGCCTTGATAATTACACCGGGAAACAGAATGACTGCTGTCAATGTCCTTACTACTACGCCTTGAGGCAAGTTTGATGTCTGATTCACAACGCCAGGACAATTGTCTAGATTGCCAGGAAACATGTCGGGAATGAAATTCCAGGAAACATGCCTGGACTGAAATGCCAGGAAACATGTCTGGATTTAAATGCCAGGAAACATGTCTGGGTTACAACGCCAGGAAACACGTATGGATTACAACGCAAAGAAACACGTATGGATTACAATGCCAGGAAACACGTATGGATTACAACGCCAGGAAACATGCCTGGGTTACAACGCCAGGAAACATGTCTGGGTTACAACGCCAGGAAACACGTCTGGATTACAATGCCAGGAAACATGCCTGGGTTACAACGCCAGGAAACATGTCTGGGTTACAACGCCAGGAAACACGTTTGGATTACAACGCCAGGAAACACGTCTGGATTACAATGCCAGGAAACATGTCTGGGTTACAACGCCAGGAAACATGTCTGGGTTACAACGCCATGAAACATGTCTGGGTTACAACGCCAGGAAACATTTCGAGACTGAAATGCCAAGAAACAAGGTCATCGCTGTAGACATCTGACTTAGAATGCCAGAAAGAAGTCCATGGCTTGCTGGCTGGGGTCCCCGGCCGTGCCATACGAGGACAGACAGACAGGCACGTGGGGAGACGGGCGCAGCAGTCCCAGACGGCGGAATGCAGCCAAGGCAGGTGAGAGAAGCCAAAAGAGAGAGAGCGAAATGGGTGAAAAATGCGCGCTGGTTCACGAAGCAGAAAACTGCATGCCACTGCTTGACGAAGCTACAAGTGTTCGGTGCCGGAGCCAAGTCGGCCGCTGCAGGACCCAGAGACCGCACTCTGCACCACAGCAAGGACTTCCTAGGACGTCTTCGAGAAAAGAAGAACCAGCATGTGACCGCCACATCCATATCTGCTGATATTTTGCATGGTAAATTAAAAAATAAGTTTTTTTGTTAGTCCGTATTGTTTAATTAACCAGTGTTCGAACAAATGGCATTTGCCACTTGGCGAAATACTTTTTGTCCGCACCTGTTTGTAGGTGTCATTTTTCTTCTTACGGATTTATGTGTGCTTCTGCTGCCTGCGAAAACAATCGAACTGTCTGCTTAGTTCTCCTTTCTAGGTTTTCATTACCAGATGGTGGATTGTAAGTAGCAATCATTCACCCCACTCAATATAGCGCACACGGGCACAAAGGCACTTACATACGCGCGCCCGCACACACACACACACACACACACACACACACACACACACACACACACAAACGCACGCACACACACATAAACGTTGCCTGCGCGCGCACAAGCACACGCATTTACATATTAACAAACATACAAACACACACGTGCGCGCGCACACGCACACGCGCACACACACATACACACGCATACGCACACACGCACGCACACACTCACACACGCACACACACACGCACGCACACACACACTCACATATACACACACGCTGCACAGTATTCCGTCGATTTCGAGGAAGACGCCAGAGACATCTACGATGAGGCCGCAGCAAAATCTCCAAAGCCAGGAGGAGAAGACTGCATGTCTTCAGACAAGAGGGACTGGCACCGTGGGCTGAAAGAGCACAGGTGACGGCAGCAGTCATCAGAGCACTGGGAAGGCATACGCGAACACCCAACACACCTGGGGGAAAATGCCTGGCAGGCACAGACCAGCGTCCCTCTTGAAGACTGCCCACCTCGGCAGAGACCGTTCCTTGCGAAGAACTTTGGAACTTACAGAGGCCAGGGGTGTATTGAGGCTTCAACTCCGCAGCCACTGCGAAGTCGCCGCGTAGTTAATTAATAAAACGCTCCACCACACTCGGCCTTAATCCACTCCACCACACTCGGCCTTAATCCACCACACTCGGCCTTAATCCACTCCACCGCACTCGGCCTTAATCCACTCCACCACACTCGGCCTTAATCCAGTCCACCACACTCGGCCTTAATCCAGTCCACCACACTCGGCCTTAATCCACTCCACCACACTCGGCCTTAATCCACTCCACCACACTCGGCCTTAATCCACTCCACCACACTCGGCCTTAATCCACTCCACCACTATCGGCCTTAATCCACTCCACCACACTCGGCCTTAATCCACTCCACCACACTCGACCTTAATCCACTCCACCACACTCGGCCTTAATCCACTCCACCACACTCGGCCTTAATCCACTCCACCACACTCGGCCTTAATCCACTCCACCACACTCGGCCTTAATCCACTCCACCACACTCGGCCTTAATCCACTCCACCACACTCGGCCTTAATCCCCTCCACCACACTCGGCCTTAATCCAATCCACCACACTCGGCCTTAATCCACTCCACCACACTCGGCCTTAATCCACTCCACCACACTCGGCCTTAATCCACTCCACCACACTCGACCTTAATCCAGTCCACCACACTCGGCCTTAATCCAGTCCACCACACTCGGCCTTAATCCACTCCACCACACTCGGCCTTAATCCACTCCACCACACTCGGCCTTAATCCACTCCACCACACTCGGCCTTAATCCACTCCACCACACTCGGCCTTAATCTACTCCACCACACTCGGCCTTAATCCAGTCCATCACACTCGGCCTTAATCCACTCAACCACACTCGGCCTTAATCCACTCCACCACACTCGGCCTTAATCCACTCCACCACTATCGGCCTTAATTCACTCCACCACTATCGGCCTTAATCCACTCCATCACACTCGGCCTTAATCCACTCCACCACACTCGGCCTTAATCCACTCCACCACACTCGGCCTTAATCCAGTCCACCACACTCGGCCTTAATCCAGTCCACCACACTCGGCCTTAATGCACTCCACCACTATCGGCCTTAATCCACTCCACCACTTTCGGCCTTAATCCACTCCACCACACTCGGCCTTAAACCACTCCACCACACTCGGCCCTAATCCCCTCCACCACACTCGGCCTTAATCCCCTCCACCACACTCGGCCTTAATCCAGTCCATCACACTCGGTTTTAATCCACTCCACTGCACTCAACCTTAATCCTCTTCACCACACTCGGCCTTAATCCCCTCCACCACACTCGGCCTTAATCCACTTCACCACACTCGGCCTTAATCCACTCCACCACACTCGGCCTTAATCCACTCCACCACACTCGGCCTGAATCCACTCCACCACACTCGGCCTTAATCCACTCCACCACACTCGGCCTTAATCCACTCCACCACACTCGGCCTTAATCCACTCCACCACACTCGGCCTTAATCCACTCCACCACACTCGGCCTTAATCCAGTCCACCACACTCGGCCTTAATCCAGTCCACCACACTCGGCCTTAATCCCCTCCACCACAATCGGCCTTAATCCACTCCACCGCACTCGGCCTTAATCCACTAGACCACACTCGGCCTTAATCCTCTTCACCGCACTCGGCCTTAATCCACTCCACCACACTCGGCCTTAATCCACTCCACCACACTCGGCCTTAATCCACTCCACAACACTCGGCCTTAATCCCCTCCACCGCACGCGGCCTTAATCCACTCCACCGCACTCGGCCTTAATCCCCTCCACCACACTCGGCCTTAAACCACTCCACCACACTCGGCCTTAATCCACTCCACCACACTCGGCCTTAATCCACTCCATCACAACTCGAACAAGCCTTTATCCCACGTCCACCACACGCGGCCTTAATTCCCCTCCACCACACTCGGCCTTAATCCAGTCCATCACACTCGGCCTTAATCCAGTCCATCACACTCGGCCTTAATCCACTCCACCACACTCGGCCTTAATCCAGTCCACCACAACCGGCCTTAATCCAGTCCACCACACTCGGCCTTAATCCACTCCACCACACTCGGCCTTAATCCAGTCCATCACACTCGGCCTTAATCCAGTCCACTGCGAGGCCTGCACGACGTCGAAGGTGCAATGTAGCTCTGCGCACGCCTTCATAGAGAGACGTGAACGCGCCCCTGGTGAGATTCCGAGATTTCGGTGCAAAACAGCATCGACCAGCAGAAACGTCGTGACTGACCACGACGATGACTATGACGACAACGAACGACGACGACGATAACAACAACAACAACACTAAACAATAAAAAAGGAGACCCAACCAAGACAGCCAGATATATCTTAACAGGTTATAGTAACACATTTTCAAAAACAGTTTAGAAGAAATTTGGGGCGCACATTCATGCATTTACCGTCCACTTGAAGTTGCATTTTCTGGATACAATAGCACGACAGGCCCCTACAACGCACTTCGTCAACTATGAGCAACCAGCACTTTGCACTACAAAGCAGGACCACTACTGTACACGTCTCCCTCGACAAGCCAGACGGAAACAACCCAGGTGAGACGTGGTTGCACGTGGCCTCGATTCATCACGCTACCAAAAGTTTTTCTCAGCTCTGAAAATTGTCTGTGCTGCGGGAGGCAACGAAGAGAAGCGACGGGAAAGGGGGATGAGAGCGCGATCTCCGAGAATCAACAGGTCTGCCTGAGGGTTTTCCACACTTGTTTTCTCGACCCCCGTCTCTAAACAGCGAGAGCGCCTCGCCAAGCACTGCTCCTCCAAGCTGGTGCGTGACTGCAGTTTGCTGGCTGTCAGTGGCGGTCCGGGCAGACTCCACCACCCAGCCTGCCTCGACCCTCGATGGCGGCAAGACAAAACAGGTGCGCCTCCAGTCGAGCCCAGTGGAGGCAGGAGCAGTTGCTGGATCTCCGAAACAAACAGCACCACTGAGTTCACGTCCACCAACAGGCGTCGCTAAGTGCACCATGAAGTGAGCAGAGCTTTTTGTCTTGCTTGTCCCGCTACACTCAACGTCGTCTGCAGCTGGAAAGGCAGTGAGGGTCATGCTGTGATTATGGAGAGAGACAACCATGAAGCTTGATCCTGATGTTTTGATTTACGAGCACATCCGAAAAGGTGCACCCTGTGAGAGAATGAGAGATAATTCTCTTACACGGTAACACGCCAGCACGCAGGCACACATACACACACACACACAGAGGCATACACACACAGGCATACATATACACACATACACAGGCAAACACACACACACACAAACACACACACACACACACACACACACACTCACATACAGACACACACACACACATTCACAGGCAAACACACACACACACTCACACACACACATACACATACACACGCAGGCACACACACACACACACACACAAAAGCAAACACATACACACACACACACGCGCAGGCATACACACCACATACACACACACACACACACACACGCACACACATACACACACATATATCCCTTCTCTCATCTGTCAAGAATGGCACATGTCAGCAAACTGGACACGGGCATATGTCAGGCAAAAGGATGAGTTGGTAAGGAGCTGTCAGAGACATGGACGAAGGCGAAACATGGGAGGGAAAAAGACTTGGTGGGATGGGAAAATAAGCCAAACATGGGAGGGAAGAAGACTTGGTGGGATGGGAAAATAAGCCAAACACTTCGACTGAAATACAACAAAAAAGGGGATGCGTTAATATTAAGTATTTTCTCAGGAGTCAAGCAGAGGTTGGCATCAAAACTTGACTCTGTTCTTTGTGGAAAGAAGTAGTGCTTCACAGATGGAGAAGTGGAAAGAAGTAGTGCTTCACAGATGGAGAAGTGGAAAGAAGTAGTGCTTCACGGATGGAGAAGTGGAAAGAAGTAGTGCTTCACGGATGGAGAAGTGGAAAGAAGTAGTGCTTCACAGATGGAGAAGTGGAAAGAAGTAGTGCTTCACAGATGGAGAAGTGGAAAGAAGTAGTGCTTCACGGATGGAGAAGTGGAAAGAAGTAGTGCTTCACGGATGGAGAAGTGGAAAGAAGTAGTGCTTCACGATGGAGAAGTGGAAAGAAGTAGTGCTTCACGGATGGAGAAGTGGAAAGAAGTAGTGCTTCACAGATGGAGAAGTGGAAAGAAGTAGTGCTTCACGGATGGAGAAGTGGAAAGAAGTAGTGCTTCACGGATGGAGAAGTGGAAAGAAGTAGTGCTTCACAGATGGAGAAGTGGAAAGAAGTAGTGCTTCACGGATGGAGAAGTGGAAAGAAGTAGTGCTTCACAGATGGAGAAGTGGAAAGAAGTAGGGCTTCACAGATGGAGAAGAGGAAAGAAGTAGGGCTTCACAGATGGAGAAGAGGGGAGCGGCGGCGGTAGGCTGAGGGGAGATACGACAGCTCATTCATTGCTTTGCACTCGACTTTCTTCAATGTCAGACGAAATAACTTTACGAGGCTTGGCGTAAAAAGGGGAGAAGAGGAGAAGAGTCAGGGAGGCCAACAGTGATGGCGTCCTCCACGTCGGAGCCGTATCAATGGCCGTGCAGCCTGGACGTCCCGCTCAGAAGGTTATGGCTTACCTCACAGATGAGCCCATAAAAGTTGACTCATCGCCATCGGATGATAAATGAGGGTGACTGGCAGTGCCCTAGTGAAAGCAAAGCAAGTCCCGTTTTAACGCCAGGCGCCCTCCCTGCCGCCTCCTCCCGAGCATACCCACCTTCCTGTCCACCTCCAGACCCTCCCCCCACCCCCGACGTGGTCTTCTGTGGCTGCTTTTCCCTTCTTCCAGTCCTTACGCCCCCCCCCCCCCCCTCCCCCACACCACCACCCTCCCCCCACCCCCACCCCTGCGGCTTCACAAGCATTTCTCTAACCGCCGGCCACGTGGCTCCTCACAGAATGCGAGGTTTGACTGGGACGGGCAAGAAACGCAAGACCTGCGCACTGGCAGCCACAATCTTACGGCTTTGCACTTGTCGAGTTCAAGGTGGGAAACAGGAAGTGTCGGCTGCACCGAGCTGCACGGAGTGCAAGTGCAAAACTGAGTCTGCAGCTTTCTGCAGCGTTTTGCAGGTGTTCCCATGCAATGTACAAAGATGTCTCGTCAGCTATTGACAACAGTTTCGGGAACAATGACGAAAAAGACTTTCACGTGCGACAGACAGCACGACTTGCACGCGCCTCAGGCAGCACGGCACGGAGAGCAGAGGCGTCCCTGCAGGGCGTTATCAGCGCGGATCAGACAAGTGCAATGCGAGGCGGTGTCTGCAGAACTGTGCCAGTGTGACAGAGCCTCAGTCCTCTGCCCCTCTCCCAGACAGGCCGGACTCTCCCAGACAGCCAGCGCTTTATCCTCCTGCCTCGAGCAACAGCGCTTGAGAATGCTAGAGACTGAACAAATGGTTTCCACGTTGATAAGGAAAGAAACTTTGTTTCATATCAATGTCAACAAGCATTAATAGTTTTAACGTTAAACACTTCTGATAAGGTGAGAATGGAGGAGTAGGAGGGGAGAGGTAGAAAAAGGGGAGAAGGAGGTCGGGGTGGTGGTGGTGGTGGTGGTGGTGGTGGTGGCAATGGACCAGAAAGAGCAGCAGGAGTCTTTCACATCAGAACCCAACATTATGGGGAAGGAACATTTTGATTCATGACATGAATGATTCCCGGCAACTCTTGTGAGAAAAATCCCACTTTCGCATTGGCAAGGCAAAGACAAAGACAAAAATAGCGCTACATCTCAAGGAGAAGACCCAGGGGCAGAGGGGGAGAGATGGTGTGGGGGATGGGGGGATGGGGAGGATGGGGGGGGGTATGGGGGGCAGGCTGTTGTCCAAATGTCTGGAAGCTTCCTGACCCGACGCGACTCGTCTCGCAGCAGGCAATCGCCCTCCATCTGCACTGACCACAGCACGGCCATGCAGATTTGAGCGGGGAGGGGAGGGGAGGGGAGGGGAGAGGGGAGGGGAGAGAGGGGGGAGAGAGGGGGAGAGGCCTGAGAAAACATCCCAGCCCCAAATCAACAGAACGATAGAATTCTTTTGACGAGATGACACCCTCAGATAGAGAATGGAAGGTGAGCCTCTTCCTGCTTTCGCCAACTGGTTTCTGTGAAGCCAGTGACCAGACACACCCCGCCAGATCGAGACAGCGCTCTCAGATGCCCCCCTCCCAACTGCCCCCACTCCCCCCCGCGCCTGTCTCCCCCATCCCTAGCATCCACCCGGTCGCCATCACCAGCAGTAAACCACCCCACTCCTCTTCTCTCCAGCATCATTCTGTAACCATACACCTCTACCACCACAGCACGGCGAATCCCCTTTCTCTCTCCCCTCCTTTCCCCCACTCACTCCTTAAACTTCCCCTCACCCACTACAAAGGTACTCTACCAGTTCATCGCCAACTCATGATAAACTCCCCTAACCACCCCACCCACCCACCTCTTACCTCTTTCCACCACCACCCTGTAAACCTCGCTTCCACCCCCTTCCCGCTCCACTCCCCTCATCTCCCCCCTCCTTTCCACCCCCGGCCTGCCCCTGGAAACAGCGAGTGCCATGGGCTGACCAGGCCAAGGGAGACCTCAGGGCTCAACGTTGTATTTGGAAAGCTGCGACGAAACTGACAACACACAAAAGTCCGCGTTGCGGAACTAAGCAGCATGCTTTTTCCTTCTGAAGGTCGATATGACGTAATGTAGTAATTTGGTTTTATAGGACAGAAAACCAAATCCGATCTGATAAAATCGCACATTTCTCGCAAACTTCATTGCGTCAGAGTTTAGCACCTTGTATGTCTTTGTGCCTGCCTACCTGACAACCAAATAATTTGTCTATCTGTCTGCTTTTCTTGTATTTGACTATCTGCCTGCATGTCTGTCTGCCTGCCTATCTGTCTGCCTGCCTGCCTGCCTGTCTGCCTGTCTGTCTATCTGCCTGTCTGTCTGTCTGCCTGTCTGTCCATCTGCATGTCTGTATATCTGTCGGTCTATTTGCCTTTCTGTCTATCTGCCTGCCTATTTAGTTACCGGTACCTCACTGCTTATGAGCCTGCCTAATCATAAAACGTTTTAGTTTGCCTTCCTGACTGTCTGCACATCCAGTAACCTGCCAGACTGTATTCTCTCCAGCATGCCTGCTTGTCTGCCAGCCTACGTACCTGCATGCCTGTCTGCCAGCCTACGTAAATGCATGCCTGTCTGCCTGCCTATTTATTCATCGAGCTATCAGTATTTCCGCCCTTTAAGCTGTCTATTCGTCCGACTAGCTATCCATGTGCCTACTAGCTAGTTATCTGTCCATCTGGCTAACTGTTTATCTGCTCATTCGGCTATTTGCCTATCTGCCCATCTGACTAACTGTTTATCTGCCCATCCAGCTATTTGCCTATCTGCCCATCTGACTATCTGTTTATCTCCCCATCCAGCTATTTTCCTATCTGCTCATCTGGCTATCTGTTTATCTGCCCAACCAGCTATTTGCCTATCTGCCCATCTGACTATCTGTTTATCTGCCCATCCAGCTATTTTCCTATTTGCCAATCTGCTATCTGTTTATCTGCCCAACCAGCTATTTGTCTTTCTGCCCATCTGGCTATCTGTTTATCTGCCCATCCAGCTATTTTCCTATTTGCCAATCTGCTATCTGTTTATCTGCCCAACCAGCTATTTGTCTTTCTGCCTACTTAGCTACCTGTTTGTCTGCCCGACCAGCTATTTGCCTTTCTGCCTACTTAGCTACCTGTTTGTCTGCCCGACCAGCTATTTGCCTATCTTCCCACCTGGCTACCTGCGAGCCTGTCTGTGTGCCCAGCCACCTTGATGATCCACTGCTGCAGAGCACATGTCGTCCCTGGCGGAACACCACAGCCACTCGTCCTCCCCAGAGATGAGCTCGGGTCGGAAACTTGCCAGACATCGTTACTCATTTTTTTTTTCACTGGCCCATTGTCAGATCGCCCTGGCGCCCTCCTTGCAGACAAAACAGATAGAGCCGTGTTGCAGCCTACATACACCCTTCCTCAATACCCACCCCCTGCCCCTGTCCTCCTCCCTCCTCCCCTGTCCCCACCCCCTCCCCCCTGGACCATGCCCCAGGGTGGTGGCGTAGAACGTGGAACTGTAGAGCCCTCTGATGAACCACAGCAAGCGTTTGTGTGCATACACGCACGTACACTTTCTCTGCTGTCCCAGATATAGCTCACATGGAAATGACAAATTAAAACATCCATCAGCGATGCATGGTTTTCAAGTGATATAAAGGTAAAGGTGAGGATACTCTTTTTCATATTGCGACGTTCCACACATTGATAAATGCTCAAACTGCACACATTTACCCCCCGGTCATCTGGCTACCTCTGTGTCACCCAGCACCGTCTCAACTCCCTGGGGAGCATGCAACCAGGCTGCGGATGAAAACTTCACATACTGTGCACGCTCTTGTACAGAGTGCTTGAGCCGCTTACTTTGAGGGAATAACGATCGAGAGGAAACTGTAAGAAGCAAAATGAAGTGGAATGATATGGGCTCATGTACCCCTACACGCACACATTCGACTGATCTTGTGCATTCAAACATGTGAAACGTTGAACAGTCCATGCAAGGTATGCTTAGTTGTTCGAGAGGAGCACCAAAGACGCTGGCACGAGCCTGAACCACATCTCAGAACGTGCCGTGTTTCCTGGAGTTTATTGATGAGTTGCAGCAGCAGGGCTATCCAAGATAGGCAAGGCAGGGTTGCAGCAGCAGGGCTATCAAGGATAGGCAAGGCAGAGTTGCAGCAGCAGGGCTATCCAAGATAGGCAAGGCAGAGCTGCAGCAGCAGGGCTATCAAGGATAGGCAAGGCAGAGTTGCAGCAGCAGGGCTATCAAGGATAGGCAAGGCAGAGTTGCAGCAGCAGGGCTATCCAAGATAGGCAAGGCAGAGTTGCAGCAGCAGGGCTATCCAAGATAGGCAAGGCAGAGTTGCAGCAGCAGGGCTATCCAAGATAGGCAAGGCGGGGTTCCAGCAGCAGGGCTATCCAAGATAGGCAAGGCAGAGTTGCAGCAGCAGGGCTATCCAAGATAGGCAAGGCAGAGTTGCAGCAGCAGGGCTATCCAAGATAGGCAAGGCAGAGTTGCAGCAGCAGGGCTATCCAAGATAGGCAAGGCGGGGTTCCAGCAGCAGGGCTATCCAAGATAGGCAAGGCAGAGTTGCAGCAGCAGGGCTATCCAAGATAGGCAAGGCAGAGTTGCAGCAGCAGGGCTATCAAGGATAGGCAAGGCAGAGTTGCAGCAGCGGGGCTATCAAGGATAGGCAAGGCAGAGTTGCAGCAGCAGGGCTATCCAAGATAGGCAAGGCAGAGTTGCAGCAGCAGAGCTATCAAGGATAGGCAAGGCAGAGTTGCAGCAGCGGGGCTATCAAGGATAGGCAAGGCAGAGTTGCAGCAGCAGGGCTATCCAAGATAGGCAAGGCAGGGTTGTAGCAGCAGGGCTATCCAAGATAGGCAAGGCAGAGTTGCAGCAGCAGGGCTATCCAAGATAGGCAAGGCAGGGTTGTAGCAGCAGGGCTATCCAAGATAGGCAAGGCAGAGTTGCAGCAGCAGGGCTATCCAAGATAGGCAAGGCAGAGTTGCAGCAGCAGGGCTATCCAAGATAGGCAAGGCAGAGCTGCAGCAGCAGGGCTATCAAGGATAGGCAAGGCAGAGTTGCAGCAGCAGGGCTATCAAGGATAGGCAAGGCAGAGTTGCAGCAGCAGGGCTATCCAAGATAGGCAAGGCAGAGCTGCAGCAGCAGGGCTATCAAGGATAGGCAAGGCAGGGTTGCAGCAGCAGGGCTATCCAAAATAGGCAAGGCAGAGTTGCAGCAGCAGGGCTATCCAAGATAGGCAAGGCAGAGTTGCAGCAGCAGGGCTATCCAAGATAGGCAAGGCAGAGTTGCAGCAGCAGGGCTATCCAAGATAGGCAAGGCAGAGTTGCAGCAGCAGGGCTATCCAAGATAGGCAAGGCAGAGTTGCAGCAGCAGGGCTATCCAAGATAGGCAAGGCAGAGTTGCAGCAGCAGGGCTATCCAAAATAGGCAAGGCAGAGTTGCAGCAGCAGGGCTATCCAAAATAGGCAAGGCAGAGTTGCAGCAGCAGGGCTATCCAAGATAGGCAAGGCAGAGCTGCAGCAGCAGGGCTATCAAGGATAGGCAAGGCAGGGTTGCAGCAGCAGGGCTATCCAAAATAGGCAAGGCAGAGTTGCAGCAGCAGGGCTATCCAAGATAGGCAAGGCAGAGTTGCAGCAGCAGGGCTATCAAGGATAGGCAAGGCAGGGTTGCAGCAGCAGGGCTATCCAAAATAGGCAAGGCAGAGTTGCAGCAGCAGGGCTATCCAAGATAGGCAAGGCAGAGTTGCAGCAGCAGGGCTATCAAGGATAGGCAAGGCAGGGTTGCAGCAGCAGGGCTATCCAAAATAGGCAAGGCAGAGTTGCAGCAGCAGGGCTATCCAAGATAGGCAAGGCAGAGTTGCAGCAGCAGGGCTATCAAGGATAGGCAAGGCAGAGCTGCAGCAGCAGGGCTATCAAGGATAGGCAAGGCAGAGTTGCAGCAGCAGGGCTATCAAGGATAGGCAAGGCAGAGTTGCAGCAGCAGGGCTATCAAGGATAGGCAAGGCAGAGCTGCAGCAGCAGGGCTATCCAAGATAGGCAAGGCAGAGTTGCAGCAGCAGGGCTATCAAAGATAGGCAAGGCAGAGTTGCAGCAGCAGGGCTATCAAGGATAGGCAAGGCAGAGTTGCAGCAGCAGGGCTATCAAGGATAGGCAAGGCAGAGTTGCAGCAGCAGGGCTATCCAAGGCAGGAGATCCAGTGACTTGTCGTCTCGCCTGGACTGAACATTTCTTCAGAGTGACAGCAAAATAATCACGGAAAACTTCGTCGAAATCGGTCATGCAGACGGGTTCCTCGGGAAATCGTTCAGGGCAGATGGATGATGGAGGATCTGCTGCTGATTAGCTTTGAAGGCTTTGCAGGACCGTGCAGGACCATGCAGGACCATGCAGGACTATGCAGGAACATGCAGGACTATGCAGGAACATGAAGGAACATGCAGGACCATGCAAGAACATGCAGGACCATGCAAGAACATGCAGGACCATACAGGACCATGCAGGACCATGCAGGAACATGCAGGACCGGTACCTATGCATGAAAAGCTGTACGGGCCTGTGGATCATCTTCAGTGAACGGTCAGTTTAATCTCGAGAACTGGACCCTGAAGGTAAAGGCGTTCGAGAAGAAGACCCCCATTGACACTGACTGCCCGTATCCCCGTTGTTGGTCTAAGTGTGAGCAGCTCGAGACTCAATTTCTGGTCATTGCCTCTTGTGCATCACGACTGGAGATGAGATGGTTCTATTCACGCTCTCGACCCACACGAGACCTAGCGACGGAGGCGAGCAGCGAGGAGGGGGGACGCCTGGGAAGACAGACGTGTCCTCAGAGGCAGTGTACCTCTGTCATCAGCACGACTTCAGAATATGTCAAAAACATACTGACGCTGCAACTGCAGTTGCAAGATAGCCAACATAATCAAAATATTGTGTGCGACAAGTTTTTAAATAATATATCACAACACGCATCTCTTAATCAAACAGAAAATCCACAACCTAAAACGTACTCGTCTGTTCCTATGTGGTGTCTGTGTTGTTAATATACTTTCCATGTTTCTAAGAGCAAATTTATTGGTGACCTTATTCATCAAAGCTAGGGCTAACATCTGGCGGCAGTCAAAATTTAAATGTCTTTTCTACAGCTTAACATTTTATTCAGATAATGAAATGACCCTGTCGACGACATTTTATTTTTTATTTTTGGCGCGCGCGCACACACACACACACACACACACACAGAACATACACACACCTACACAAATACACACACATACCATACACACATACAGACACACACAAACACACACATACACACACACATACATACACACACATACACACACACATACACACACATACATACACACACACACACATACACACACATACACACACACATCGCACACACATACACACACACACACACACACACGCACACACACATACACACACACACACACACACACACACACACACACACACACACATACACACACACATACACACACACATACACATACACATACACACACACACACGTGCTGTATCCACCCTTGTCCACCTCCCTCAGCTGCAGCGTTCGATGACGCAGTGACGTCATCACCCTTCATACACGGCATGCGTTTTTGCCAGGAGGGATGTAAGCAAGGAAGGAAGGGGTAGGGGGTTGGAAGGAAGGGGTAGGGGGTTGGAAGGTGGGGGTAGGGGGTTGGAAGGTGGGGGTAGGGGGTTGGAAGGTGGGGGTAGGGGGTTGGAAGGTGGGGGTAGGGGGTTGGAAGGTGGGGGTAGGGGGTTGGAAGGAAGGGGTAGGGGGTTGGAAGGTGGGGGTAGGGGGTTGGAAGGTGGGGGTAGGGGGTTGGAAGGTGGGGGTAGGGGGTTGGAAGGTGGGGGTAGGGGGTTGAAAGGTGGGGGTAGGGGGTTGGAAGGTGGGGGTAGGGGGTTAGAAGGTGGGGGTAGGGGGTTGGAAGGTGGGGGTAGGGGGTTGGAAGGTGGGGGTAGAGGCTGGAGAATGAAGAAGGGGAGCAGCGGTTGATAGAGTCACCCAACTTTGCTCCGAGTTCTGACTAGTGGTGTGTCTCCACCCCCCATTCTGTAAACCCGAGTCAGTAGTATTGACTCTGGCACAGTTCGCAATGAATGCGTAATAGGCTTGACCCTTGGCATTACAGCCTTGCGCCAAAAATAGTTCGTTCTGATACTATTTTTCTCTCCACTTTTTACAGAAATCATTCAGATGTAAAAACTTGGTTCCATTTCAACACAAACATTTTATTGTATCGAATAAACGCTTGTTTGTTGTCTCAACAAGAGTAAGTTAAGAGTTTTGTGCGAAATAGTCTTAGAACTACTTTAACGGCGTATGTCAGGGAGCACATCGGCTATCCCACAAGCCTCTCGTGTGACCTCCGCTTGCATAAATTGGCCGAAAACCTTCCATCACGTGACGTCAACTGTGCTAGAGATACTTTTGCCGGTAGGCGAAATCTCTAGTTTACTAGAATGTCAGACAGACAGACTCGACACACAGACACACACATACACACACACACACAGACAGACAGACCCCCCCCCTCCCCCCCCCCATTCCCCCCCTCCCCCCCCCCCCCACACACACACACTCAGACAGACCCGACACACACACACACACACACACACACACACACACACACACAGAGACCAGACACACACACACACACACACACACACACACACACACACACACACACACACACACACACACACAGACCAGACACACACACACACACACACACACACACACACACACACACACACACATGCACGCACACACAGACCAGACACACGCGCACACACACACACACACACACACACACACACACACACACACACACACACACAGATCTGATGCATACATATGCATACACACATACACCTAGATCTGTGTACAAGCAGATGCAAGAAGGAAGTCAACATGCCCTATCAAAATATAGTTCATATGCCCTCTGAGACAAGGAGGATAGTGAAGCATTGTTCTCTTTTTGAACGGTCAAGTGTACATTTGAAGAGTTAAAAAGAAAACCTTTAAAGATTATGCGTTAATGTTTCTTACTGGACTGCCCCGCGTCGCATTCGCCCGTTTCCTTCAGAAACTGTAGAAAGGAGTATGAATACAGAGAAAATACAGAGATTTTGTTTTTTTTCTATGCTCTTTTTTCAATGCCGACAGTTTCATCCGTAACAATGACACCGGTTTTATCACAACAAAATGTTTAACTATAATAATAAACATAACTATAAACTCAAGTGGTACCAATCCATAGAGTAGCTGTACTCCAGTCTGTAAAGTATTGGTTGAAACTCCTGAAAATGGATCAGGACAGATATTCATATCAAGTGTATGTGTCAATGTACAAGTCTCTTGACACCGGTGCTCAAACCAACTCGGCTGCATGTATTAATAGTATTTTGTTGAAATACAACTTTGATAGAGAATGGGAAAACCAAATAGTTGATAATGAACCATCATTTATAAAACTACTCAGAAGCAAAATGATTGATCAATATGTGAACCAATGGGAAAATGGTATTCATGATAGCGATAGATATTCTTTTTATAGACTATTTAAACAGATTCATTGTACAGAACCATATCTTTACATACTGGATAAGAAGGTTTTTCCATATATTTTGATCCGTTTTAGATTTGGCATAAGTGAACTTTTCTCACATAAGCACAGATACAGTGCTCCCAATTCTTCAGCTGTCTGACCTGTGTGTATGGAATCAGATGAAGATGAAAAACACTTCTTAGTACAATGTCCAGCCATGAATGATTTAAGAAAGAAGTACATTTTCCCATGTATACAGAATGATATCACTGATCCCATTACATATCTTCTGTCAGCATGTGATGTAACCACTGTAAGAAATGTGGCGACGTACTTATACCATGCAATCCGACGAGGAGCTGAGGCTGCCACTATCTTCCTTGATTACAGGAATGGTTTCGATTCTTGTTAGTGTTTACCGGTAGCTCTCGATGTAATCCGTGTTACTTGTCCATCATTTTAATTTGCTTTAGGGAAGTGATACATTTGTAAGATTGTATACCCTGTAATATTTGTACTTTGCAATGGGCCTGAGGCTCCCGCAATAAACCTGTTCGTTCGTTCATCGTTCTCTCTCTCTCTCTCTCTCTCTCTCTCTCTCTCTCTCTCTCTCACACACACACACACACACACACACACACACTCTCTCTCTCTCTCTCTGTATGTGTGTATGTGTGTGTGTGTGTGTGTGTGTGTGTGTGTGTGTATAACCTCGAAGCAGCTGCTGACAGGCTTAGTTTGAGAGTGAATGCGCAGAAAACCAAAGTGATGTCATTCCGCTTTGGGTGGTCACATGGCAGGACAAGAGATATGGTACTTGAGAGGACAGAACACTTGACGTTGCATCTTCATACAGATATCTCGGGGTGACTCTGTCGAAAAAATTATGTACAATCTCTAAATTAGCTGATCTGGCATTTCGTGAGAGTGTTACGGTCTTAAAATCAAAAACACATTACAACAAGTGGTACATGCGGCACGTTAAGTGCTAAACAAAATTGTCGACGTATTGGTCAAGCCTAACCTATTTTATGGATCAGAGATATGGGGAGTCGATAATTGCAAAACAGTAGAAACTGTATATCTGTTAGCATTTAAATGATACTTAAATGTATGTTCTAGAACCCCCAATGCTCTGATTTACGGGGAAACAAATAAATATAATTTGTAGATAAATGCTGTACT
>JAWQFJ010005324.1:0-7500 GCA_034096865.1 Theodoxus fluviatilis
GAAAGGGGAAAGGAGGAGAAAGGGGAAAGGAGGACGAGAAAGGGGAAAGGAGGAGAAAGGGGAAAGGAGGACGAGAAAGGGGAAAGGAGGAGAACGGGGAAAGGAGGACGAGAAAGGGGAAAGGAGGAGAAAGGGGAAAGGAGGAGAAAGGGGAAAGGAGGACGAGAAAGGGAAAAGGAGGAGAGAGGGGAAAGGAGGAGGAGAAAGGGGAAAGGGAGGAGAAAGGGGAAAGGAGGACGAGAAAGGGGAAAGGAGGAGAAAGGGGAAAGGAGGACGAGAAAGGGAAAAGGAGGACGAGAAAGGGGAAAGGAGGAGAGAGGGGAAAGGAGGAGAAAGGGGAAAGGAGGAGAAAGGGGAAAGGAGGAGAAAGGGGAAAGGAGGAGAAAGGGGAAAGGAGGAGAAAGGGGAAAGGAGGACGAGAAAGGGAAAAGGAGGAGAAAGGGGAAAGGAGGAGAAAGGGGAAAGGAGGAGAAAGGGGAAAGGAGGAGAAAGGGGAAAGGAGGAGAAAGGGGAAAGGAGGAGAGAGGGGAAAGGAGGAGAAGGGGAAAGGAGGAGAAAGGGGAAAGGAGGACGAGAAAGGGGAAAGGAGGAGAAAGGGGAAAGGAGGACGAGAAAGGGGAAAGGAGGAGAAAGGGAAAAGGAGGAGAAAGGGGAAAGGAGGACGAGAAAGGGGAAAGGAGGAGAAAGGGGAAAGGAGGAGGAGAAAGGGGAAAGGAGGAGAAAGGGAAAAGGAGGACGAGAAAGGGAAAAGGAGGAGAAAGGGGAAAGGAGGAGGAGAAAGGGGAAAGGAGGAGGAGAAAGGGGAAAGGAGGAGGAGAAAGGGAAAAGGAGGAGAAAGGGGAAAGGAGGAGGAGAAAGGGGAAAGGAGGAGGAGAAAGGGGAAAGGAGGAGAAAGGGGAAAGGAGGACGAGAAAGGGGAAAGGAGGAGAAAGGGGAAAGGAGGACGAGAAAGGGGAAAGGAGGAGAAAGGGGAAAGGAGGAGAAAGGGGAAAGGAGGACGAGAAAGGGAAAAGGAGGAGAGGAGGGGAAAGTAGGACGAGAAAGGGAAAAGGAGGAGAGGAGGGGAAAGGAGGAGAGAAAGGAAGGAGGAGAAGGGGAAAGGAGGAGAGGAGGGGAAAGGAGGAGAAAGGGGAAAGGAGGACGAGAAAGGGGAAAGGAGGAGAAAGGGGAAAGGAGGACGAGAAAGGGGAAAGGACGAGAAAGGGAAAAGGAGGAGGAGAAAGGGGAAAGGAGGACGAGAAAGGGGAAAGGAGGAGAAAGGGGAAAGGAGGACGAGAAAGGGGAAAGGACGAGAAAGGGAAAAGGAGGAGGAGAAAGGAAAGGAGGACGAGAAAGGGGAAGGAGGAGAAGGGGAAAGGAGGAGAAAGGGGAAAGGAGGAGAAAGGGGAAAGGAGGAGAAAGGAAAGGAGGAGAAAGGGAAAAGGAGGAGAGAGGGGAAAGTAGGACGAGAAAGGGGAAAGGAGGAGAAAGGGGAAAGGAGGAGAAAGGGGAAAGGAGGAGAAAGGGGAAAGGAGGAGAAAGGGGAAAGGAGGAGAAAGGGAAAAGGAGGAGAAAGGGGAAAGTAGGACGAGAAAGGGGAAAGGAGGAGAAAGGGGAAAGGAGGACGAGAAAGGGGAAAGAAGGAGAAAGGGGAAAGGAGGACGAGAAAGGGGAAAGGAGGAGAGAGGGGAAAGGAGGAGAAAGGGAAAAGGAGGAGAAAGGGGAAAGGACGAGAAAGGGGAAAGGAGGAGAAAGGGGAAGTAGGACGAGAAGGGGAAAGGAGGAGAAAGGGGAAAGGAGGACGAGAAGGGGAAAGGAGGAGAAGGGGAAAGGAGGACGAGAAGGGGAAAGGAGGACGAGAAAGGGAAGAGGAGGAGAAAGGGGAAAGGAGGAGGAGAAAGGGGAAGGAGGAGAAAGGGGAAAGGAGGAGGAGAAGGGAAAGGAGGAGAGAGGGGAAGGAGGAGGAGAAGGGAAAAGGAGGAGGAAAGGGGAAAGGAGGAGAAAGGGGAAAGGAGGAGGAGAAAGGGAAAGGAGGAGAAAGGGAAGGAGGAGAAAGGGAAGGAGGAGGAGAAAGGGAAGGAGGAGAAAGGGGAAAGGAGGAGGAGAAAGGGGAAAGGAGGAGAAAGGGGAAAGGAGGAGGAGAAGGGGAAAGGAGGAGAGAGGGGAAAGGAGGAGGAGAAAGGGAAAAGGAGGAGAAAGGGGAAAGGAGGAGAAAGGGGAAAGGAGGACGAGAAAGGGGAAAGGAGGAGAAAGGGGAAAGGAGGAGAAAGGGGAAAGGAGGAGAAGGGGAAAGGAGGAGAAAGGGGAAAGGAGGAGAAAGGGGAAAGGAGGACGAGAAAGGGGAAAGGAGGAGGAGAGAGGGGAAAGGAGGAGAAAGGGGAAAGGAGGAGAGAGGGGAAAGGAGGAGGAGAGAGGGGAAAGGAGGAGGAGAGAGGGGAAGGAGGAGGAGAAAGGGAAGGAGGAGGAGAAAGGGAAGGAGGAGGAGAAAGGGAAGGAGGAGGAGAAAGGGAAGGAGGAGGAGAAAGGGAAGGAGGAGGAGAAAGGGAAGGAGGAGGAGAAAGGGAAGGAGGAGGAGAGAGGGAAAGGAGGAGGAAAGGAGGAGGAGGAGGAGAAAGGGGAAAGGAGGAGGAGAGAGGGGAAAGGAGGAGGAGAGAGGGGAAAGGAGGAGGAGAAGGGGGAAAGGAGGAGGAAAAAGGGGAAAGGAGGAGGAGAGACGGAAAGGAGGAGGAGAGAGGGGAAAGGAGGAGGAGAGAGGGGAAAGGAGGAGGAGAAAGGGGAAAGGAGGAGAAGAGGGGAAAGTAAGAGGAGAAAGGGGAAAGGAGGAGGAGAAAGGGGAAAGGAGGAGGAGAAAGGGGAAAGGAGGAGGAGAAAGGGGAAAGGAGGAGGAGAGAGGGAAAAGGAGGAGGAGAAAGGGGAAATGAGAAGGAGAAAGGAGGAGGAGGAGGAGAAAGGAAAAAGACGAGGAGGAGGAGGAGGAAGACAAGGAGGAGGAGGAGGAGGAGGAAGAGGGGTGGTGGTGGGAGGAGCAGGAGGAGCAGGAGGAGGAGCAGGAGCAGTGCTTAAAAGACGACGGAAGAGACGAATACGAAGCAGAACAAAATGAAAGAAAAAGGATTGCGCTGATGCGTGCATTACTTCCATCTTCCAAGGAAAAGAGTTTCTTCACCAAATGCCTTAAACGTCGAAGATCTCATCTTTGACTGTGTCGATGCCAAAGTGTCGGCAGTTACTGCCAACAGTTTACGTGCTATTTGTGCAGGAGCTGGCAAATCTTTCGCGTTTGCTTCTCGGTCGGATTCCTCTCCGCGTCTAGACGAGTTTTTCATGATGATGGATCAGCTGGATCAAAGGTGAATATAGACATTTTCTCCATCCGTGGTCATCTATTCCGAAGCCTGGCTTTATTACAGCTCCTTACGACTCGACGTTGAAGCTTTATATACGTCCCTGTCTGGGGAAGATTTGTCAAGCTGCGAGACAAATGCAAAAAGCGAGACATCGTCGCTCTCTGCAGTTCCGTTCCTTCGCCGCAATTGACTTCTTTTCCTCTCAGTGTGCTGGCCTACACAGGAAGTGATTGCGGCAAGAAATAAGGCTGCGTTCCTTGTCTGAGAAAGACAGTGTAGAAGGTGTGTGTATGTAGGCGAGTGCTTGGCGTGTACGCGTTTGTTTACGTATGCGCGTGTGCATGACTGGGCGGGAGTAACACACACACGCACAACACAACACAAAACACACACACGTACGCGCACGCGCGCGCGCACACACACACACACACAACTTTTTACTTTAGATTTTTATTGTTTAGTCATCGGCCCGTCACAAGGGTACAGTCTTGGTGTACTATTGACAGGCTTGTATTATTAACACTGTGATTGACTGATCTACATTTTGATATTCTCGTTTCGCCTCCTTCCGACATAATGGATGTACATAGCAATATTTCGTGTCCTTACTACGCTCCTGTCGTCAAGAAGAAAACCTTTTGGCCGTCTATTACTGTAGAATCAGATTCTTCTGCCCAATATCAACATACATCGGGCAATCTAGCAAGAAGTGTTTGTCGTTCTCAACGCTATTTGTACAGAATGGACAATCCATACTTCTGTCCCTCTTATATAAAGTGTTTACCTTCCGCTCATTTATACCTAGCCGAAATTGTATGAAGGAACATCTAAATTTCTTTATGTTAATCTCAGATATATTGCTCTGCATCCTGTGACTTTTTGAATGATCTATATGTCAAGAAACGATCACTGTCGCTCAATGTTCCATGCCACTCTTGCTGGGAACAATTTCTCTTTGTTTCAAGCATTCGAGAAAACATTTCTCGCAACTTATCCCGCTGTTGTTTCACACATATCCAAGCCCAGTTAATCCAAGCATTGTTTAACAGATTCAGCCCAAATTCACTCTTCCGTGTAAGTTGAAGTTCACCAACATTTGAAACGCTTGTTTGGGTGATCTATCAGCCGACAAATTGCGAACTATCAACCAGTATTTAACCACTTGGACGGTGGTATTTATGAATAAGGGATATCTTCCCATCTTGGTTAATGAAGTGTTTGCAAGCAAAATATGTGCTCTAACAACAGCTTCATGCCGATCACGATCCCATAGTTCGGATCCATAGATTAAGAGTGGGAGTAATTGGGCAGCAAAGAGGTGAAAAAATACCGCAGTGCTTAAATTTTAAACGGGGTACATTAACTGTATAAGGGAGGCAACCTTTTTTTGCGTATATATGCTGGCTTTCCAGGGCCACAGTGTGTGAGAGCCTTGTAGTAAAAAAGAAGCCCAGATATTTGTATCTATATATAAGAGAGAGAGAGAGAGAGAGAGAGAGAGAGAGAGAGAGAGAGAGAGAGAGAGAGAGAGAGGAGAGACATCTTTATTGCGGCCGACGACCCATCAAGAAAACAAATAAAGAAAATAAAACTTACATTTTATGTACATACGTAAAATCAGTACAGTAAAAAATGGTATTCTTGTACCATTTCGCAAAACAAAAAGTTCATAATAATAATCATCATAATAAACATAAATGACTGATTATAAGCATCATCAGCCAAAGTGTAGTAATGTACATCGTCTGTGTCATGAACACCCAGGGTATGGCTGAAATTTCATTCTATGATTAAAATACTTCATACGAACCACACACTTGTTATTGGGTTTGTCTGTGTCGCGACCTAGCCTGATAGGTAGGACATAAACCTCTCACACAGAGTGATTCAGAAACTCAATCTATATATATAAAACTCAAACAGTTTCTGTCTATCCGGATATCCGTCTGGTCTATGTGTTTGGCCGCCTGTGCACGGATCTCCGCGAAATTTGGCATGTCGCTCCCCCGTGACTGAATGGGGGTAGTCGTCACGTTTTGGAAGGCGTACCTCTGACCGTTTCGGAGATATTCCCTCTGGAACTTTTTAGTCATGGGACTGTTGATGGCAAAGGGTGGCAACTCGGCTCCAACATCTGCTTTGTGCTGCACGAGGTTTTACGGGTCCGAGCTCGCTCATCTCATCACGGGTTGATGTTTGATGAATGTGAGGGGGTTGGGAGTGGGAAAGAATCTACGGTACGGTTATTTAGGGGGAGAGGGAAAGGGAAAAGGTGGAGACGGGAAAAGGTGGAGATGGGAAAAGGTGGAGACGGGAAAAGGTGGACACGGGAACAGGTGGACACGGGAACAGGTGGACACGGGAAAAGGTGGAGATGGGAAAAGGTGGAGACGGGAAAAGGTGGAGACGGGAAAAGGTGGACACGGGAAAAGGTGGACACGGGAACAGGTGGACACGGGAACAGGTGGACACGGGAACAGGTGGACATGGGAACAGGTGAACACGGAAACAGGTGGACACGGGAACAGGTGGTCACGGGAACAGGTGGAGACGGGAACAGGTGGAGTCGGGAACAGGTGGAGACGGGAACAGGTGGAGACGGGAACAGGTGGAGACGGGTAAACCCATCTAGTGATTAAATATTTAACAAACGAAGACTTTATTACTCTTTGAAAATGTGAATGATGTAGATGGAGGGGATGGTGAATGACAACAGACATTTAAACACACCAAATACTTACATGGAAGAACCTTTACACTTCCCCTGGTGATGGTTTCTTTCTACGGCAACCGCCGACAACAACGATACAGTTAAAACATAACCAGGCTGACATGAGTCACGCCACGAACCGGGTCGACAGTAGTCGCACCACTCTTCAGAAGAACACCCCAAAAGAGATGTTACAACCTTGCAAGTTCGTTTGCATCTGCTCCCCAAAAGCAGTCCCGCAAAAACTAGCTGCGAGAACAGCGTTCACACGTCGCAGCATCGAAATTCACGGGGGAAAGCAAAACAAGGGAGAGAAGGGCGCTAACACGCTGCAAACGCACTACACGCCGATCGTGCACACCACAGGCACATGAACGAGAAAACTTAATACACAAAACTGCAACCATCTCGCGACAGTCTGCTCTAGATAACGATTCTATGCCAACTGATGTACAGAAAACAGTAAATCAAAAAATGTACGTCATTTACCGGTTTTAAAATAAACATTGACCATACTTCTTTGACACAAATCTTCTGTACATCGTGTATGTCATGCCTACTCCGAACGTAAGTGACAATCTTATGATTTAAACGGTTTTCAGAACGTACAAAGCCGTTAGAGAACTGCAGGTTCTATAACACATCTCAAATGCAAAACTGCGAAAAAAGGGGGAAATAGTATTAAATCATTTAAGTTTTAAAGTATTTGATCACACTAGATCTTTTCAACTCTGTTTAATGTTCACTGCCCACACTTTCTCCATTAGGAGGCTGCTCTAGTTTTTCGAAGCGTAGTTTGTAGGCATAATATATGTATATTGCAACGTCATGCATTTTACATATGTTACATCCGTCCAGCAGCTTTGCTACACTTCCATTTCTTGAATTATGTACATGCTTGAGAATACACTTTTTCTGAGGTCGCTGTATGTATGGCAATGCAATAAAAAGTTACATTCATCCTCAGTTTCCCTACAAAAAGGACAGTCCTTCTCAGAACTTTGGCCTGTACGTTTAACATTTGCCGTTAGAGCATTGTTCCCTAGACGGAAACGTGTTAAGGCATCTCTGAACTTCTTTATGTCTAAAAAATGAAAATAGTTTTCACATTCTAACACTCGTTTGAAGGAACTGTACAAAATAAATCGATCATTACTCGTACAATTTTTAGTTTCAATCTAATCGATAGCAGTCGTGAAGTCTCTGAATGATCAAATTGAGCCTTTATCATTTTGAATCCCACCATTCATCCATAGTGCGTAAAACCCTGCTTTGCTAAACACAGTTCGACTGAGCTCGCCCAGTTAACATTTTCTGTGAAATTTTCTTTTCACATATTAGATAGGCTTGCTCTGGCAGCGTGTCAATTGGCATTTTGCACAGTCTAAGCCAATTTTTCACCGCACGTATCATTGTGTTTATGTAAAGAGGGTATCTACCCAATTCACCGTTGCAGATTGTGCT
>JAWQFJ010005326.1:0-17500 GCA_034096865.1 Theodoxus fluviatilis
CCCAACGCATGGCAAAGTTTTCAGAAAGAATGACTAGACTCAAGGACTTTCTGACGACCAAAAATCACGCACCGGAATCATCAAAAAGTCAACAAAGGAAGATTTTGAATCAGTCCACTGAGTCCGTCAGAAATTTCATCGCAGCATGCGCACCGAGTCCGTCAGAAATCTCATCGCAGCAGAAAACTCATTTCGTCACACCGGACGTAAGAATCTTTTATAAACTAAAACGAATAAATTTCGTATTAAATGAGAATCTTTAATCATTACATATAAATGTACATGAAAAATTATATGCTTGATTTTCATGACATACTTTTTAAATTAGTTAACATGCTGTCAAATATTTATTTGAATATTTATTTGAAATCACTTTTTCTTTTCATTGGAAGCCAGATTTTGTATTTGGTTTAAGCGAAACGGATCGTCTACTATAATACATAATTGTTTCATGACCATAAGGCATAACACAGGGTCAGTCAGGAATGAAAATTGCATAGGCTTTCTTGAGCATTTCTATGTCTTCTATTTGCGGGAATTGTTGGGGTTAAGTGTCTGGTTTTTCGTGTCTGCATAATAATTCGTATCATGGCGATAGCAGCCCAGCAGTTCTCTCTGTCGGACTGCAAAGGTGAGTCCGAGCATTGTCACTGTGCTCTTCCAACACATTCATTGTGCTCTCATAATTGTTGCTTTTTTAGTAACTTGCTTTCGTATCAAAGCAAGTGATTGCGCTTTGAATCTTTCATTCTTTGTCAGCGATATGTCCGCTATGTCACTACTGATGGAGCTGTCTGCTTGGTCGACTGTCCAATCTTCCACTTCTATCGTATCTGAATCTCAGAAGTGTTTTGTTTGTTGCGATCTCAACTCGGCTTGTCCGTCCATCACTCTGCCCATTTGTCGCCCGCTCCCCCCTCCCTCCCTCCCCCCTCCCTCCTTCCTCCCTCCCCCCTCCCTCCTTCCTCCCTCCCTCCTTCCTCTATCTGCCCAGGTGTGTGTGTGTGTGTGTGTGTGTGTGCGTGCGTGCGTGCGTGCGTGCGTGCGTGCGTGTGTGTGTGTGTGCGTGCGTGTGTTGGGTTTGTTTTTCCCTGTGATTGCCCAGATTTCTGTCTCTGTCATTTGGTCGTTCGGTCTGTCTGTCTTCGCATGCTTGTGTACAAGTGTGAGAAAGTCATTCACTGTCTGTCCCTTGGTCCAACCTAACTGACAATCTTTTCACGGAAAGAAATAATTCTCCTATTCACACTGTCTTCCCAGTGGCCCTCAGTGACATTCTGGAGGCATTCAGGCAGCCAGAGAACAAGGCAAGGATGGATGAGGCCAAAGAGAGTGCAGGCAACGACATGCTCAAGGCCATGCAGATTGTCCTGCCTGTGGCCTCACAGATAGAGATGGATGTCATCCAGAAATATGGATTCTCTGGCGATGGGGATGGTAGGTCACAAGACAGTTTGGAAAATTTATGTTCTGTGTGTGTGTGTGTGTGCTTGTGTGTGTGGGTGGGTGCATGCATATGTGCGTGTGTAAATGTGTGTGTATATTTGCTTGCATGTGTTTGTGTGTGTGTGTGTGTGTGTAAGTGAGTAAGAGAGAAAGGGGGGAGGGAGAGAGAGAGAGAGAGAGAGAGAGAGAGAGAGAGAGAGAGAGAGAGAGAGAGAGAGAGAGAGAGAGAGAGAGAGAGAGAGAGAGAGAGAGAGAGAGAGAGAGAGAGAGAGGTTTCATTTTTCCTTTGAACAGATGATGGGCCTATGCAGTTTTGCACCTGAGTGCTTGCCTGAGAGAGTTGATTTATTCTTTCAACTCTGCAAAACTTTTTAACCCAATTTCAGAATAATGAAAATGTGAGGAATAGCTCCTTTTTTAAAATCAATGCAGAATATTGTGCATTAAATCTTAATAATGTGATAGTCCAGTCTTGCCAGGTTCAACCATGAATAGCTTATAAGAATATGCTTTTTAATCAGAATGGCTTATGAGAATGTGCTTCTTAAATGTTTTTTCTCACACACACCATTGCTGACTACCATCTTGTTCCACCAGGTCTGATCCGCTTCAGCCAGGCGGTCAAGCTGTATGAGAGGCAGGACACGGAGATTGGACAGCTCAACCAGGAGCTTCGCTGCATCTTGATGCCACCTGTCAACTGCCAGCCCCCACCCGCCCAGCCTCACCATGGCACCGAAAACGGCAACAGCTAGGACCTGGAAGCTGGCACGGGTCTTGGAGATGCCAGAGTCAAAGACTGGAGCTGTGGACAGTTCCCACCTGCCTGAAACTGTTGAATCTGGTGTGGGACCTGGTTTCTGTGAGAGACAAGAGATCAGTTCAGAGTCGCAGTCAGTCCTTAGCTGTGTATGCATGGCTTGAATTCAATTGCAGTGGAAAAGAGTTTGGTGTCGTTCTCTCAGGATTGATCGAGCAGCCCAGTGATTGGTAGGTAGAGTGTAAAGGGGTTTGAGCCACAAACATGGGTGATATATGTCAATACAAGTATATAAAACCAGTACCTTCCCCAATACTTGTACCTGTTCCCACCAGTCCTACATACATGTCTATGTTGAGGAAGGTTGAGGCCTGATATATGAAAGAATTAGTCTAGTGGGTTGGGCATCATAACAAGTTCCTACTTGACTGAAGGTCATGTCCACCCTAATGGGAGGGACAGTGAATCTTTAATGTGAACTTGGTCTATCCCATGATGTATGTACGTATGTATGTATTATCATTTTTTCTGCACCATTTATCACATTACAAAAACATGCTCATGGTGCGACATCAAAGAGACAGAAAAGGTGAGTTTTGAGGTCAGCTTTGAAAGAGGTCACGCATGGAGGTGACTTCAGAGACTCAGGAAGTCGATCCGAGGGACTGGTCAGTGTAACTTCTCAGTCTTGATTGTGGGACAGTGAGAAGTCGTCTGTCTGATGACCGCAGACTCCTCGTGGGCTCGTGCTTCTTGATGAGGTCTGTGAAGTGGGCCAGGGCTTGGCCTGTTGCACATTAGAAACCATGGAAAGAGTCTTAAATTCTATGCACAGGTTAACTGGAAGCCAGTGAAGATCATGAAAAGACAAAAGGTTAAATAGGAATGCAGAAGGGAAATAGATATGTATGTGTTTTGAACTGCTCTGGCCGTTTGTTACTCTCTCCCCATAGTTAAAAGGGATGAGAGTTGGTCAGAAGCATGGAATCTCAGCCATCGGTTTCCTACACACACCACACTGTGTTCATTGTGCCGTTTGGATGAACAGTTGTGTAGAGTTTTAAATTGATGTGATGCAGCTGTTGTTTATAATTTTCGGTAGTGTGTGATTGTTACTACATTGCAACAATACCTTTGAATGTGTGATGAGTTCTGAATTTGATTTGACAACTTATTATTTTTCTTCTTCTACAGAGGTAGTCACAATACCTCCCCTCAATTGTATGTTAACCACAGGCCTACAACCAACTTTGCTGATGCTTGCATCTCTTTGAAAGATCTGGGCCATGTTGCTTAGCCTCCTAGTTGGCAAAGAATTTCTTTCTTGGTACATGTACCAAATCAGTTGTCAGCTAGAGATCTGACTGGTATTGCAAGTTCTACTGTAATTGGGATAGCTGCCACAGTGTTGTTAAAATAATTTTTCCCTCCTCAACTTCCCATCAAAAGAGGGGGAAAAAGATCACCCTGTGAGTTAAATTGTGTGGAATCCAGCAGCAGATGAATTGGCTGGTAGCAGATAATGCTTCTGGTCTCTTGCATACATGTTCATCAATTTGAGTTTAATGACCTGCAGATTAATGTGTGTGTGTGTGTGTGTGGCGATATGTATGTGGATGATTATGTGGATGATATGGGGGGTGAAAGAGGGACACTCAATAGTTGAGACCTCACTTTTAAAGATGAAATGTTTTCACAGCGGCTTGAACAAGTGTGGTCTAAGGGGAGACAACTCTTCTGCATAAGGAACTTTGAACCAGGGGAAGGCTAATTGCATTTCCTTTCTTTTTCCCCCCTCTAATAATTCGCATGTCTGCATTGATTGAGATTAGTTTAATTTCTTTATTCTTAACCTTGTTTGTTGAAGCCTGCTGCATGAATATGCAGTGGAGATCAAGAGGTGCTGAGAGTGACTTTTTAAAAGTTATCTCTACATGCATGATGGTCAACTATATAATCTATGGACCTTTGTAATAACTAGTGGCTGGAAACCATGTGAATCTTGCATTTTGGTGCTCTGTAACCTTGTATTTAATAATTTATGATGAAGAGGCTGTGTTCATTTTTCACCTTCATATATTTATTTTGTCTGGCCCTGAGCCAGGCTCCAAGTTTGAATGGAGGTCTGTGTTGTGCATTAATCAGATCAGACAACAGGACTTCACACCTCCAATTGAGGTGTGGAGTTGAATATCCAGTTGATGATATAGTGTGTCTGCTTCAGTACTAGCTTCTTACAGTTACACCATCAGATATTTGCCACATAATACTGGAGCTCAAACCCTGTGGTCTGGAAGGAGAACCCACCTCGATGATGGACGTACAGCTTGCAGGAGCTGTGTTTGATACTATGCAGATCATGCTGCTGCAACGTTAAGTTCAATCCAAGTAGGAGATCTGGAATGGAGTTTTATGGTCTGTCAGCCTTTGTAGGCTATGTTATGACATTGATCACAAATATCACAAGAGTTGGTTGGAGCAAGAACTAGTCAGGTCACAATGTCATGGGTCATTCACCGCATAGGGACTGTGTAGGGAGACAGGGTGGGCCTGTCCTCACCCCCAACCCACAGGGAGACAGGGTGGGCCTGTCCTCACCCCCAACCCTCAGGGAGACAGGGTGGGCCTGTCCTCATCCCCAACACACAGGGAGACAGGGTGGGCCTGTCCTCACCCCCAACCCACAGGGAGACAGGGTGGGCCTGTCCTCACCCCCAACCCACAGGGAGACAGGGTGGGCCTGTCCTCACCCCCAACCCACAGGGAGACAGGGTGGGCCTGTCCTCACCCCCAACACACAGGGAGACAGGGTGGGCCTGTCCTCACCCCCAACCCACAGGGAGACAGGGTGGGCCTGTCCTCACCCCCAACACACAGGGAGACAGGGTGGGCCTGTCCTCACCCCCAACCCACAGGGAGACAGGGTGGGCCTGTCCTCACCCCCAACCCACAGGGAGACAGGGTGGCCTGTCCTCACCCCCAACCCACAGGGAGACAGGGTGGGCCTGTCCTCACCCCCAACCCACAGGGAGGCAGGGTGGGCCTGTCCTCACCCCCAACCCACAGGGAGACAGGGTGGGCCTGTCCTCACCCCCAACCCACAGGGAGGCAGGGTAAGCCTGTCCTCACCCCCAACCCACAGGGAGGCAGGGTAAGCCTGTCCTCACCCCCAACCCACAGGGAGACAGGGTGGGCCTGTCCTCACCCCCAACCCACAGGGAGGCAGGGTAAGCCTGTCCTCACCCCCAACCCACAGGGAGACAGGGTGGGCCTGTCCTCACCCCCAACCCACAGGGAGACAGGGTGGGCCTGTCCTCACCCCCAACCCACAGGGAGGCAGGGTAAGCCTGTCCTCACCCCCAACCCACAGGGAGACAGGGTGGGCCTGTCCTCACCCCCAACCCACAGGGAGACAGGGTGGGCCTGTCCTCACCCCCAACACACAGGGAGACAGGGTGGGCCTGTCCTCACCCCCAACCCACAGGGAGACAGGGTGGGTATGTCCTCACCCCCAACCCACAGGGAGACAGGGTGGGCCTGTCCTCACCCCCAGCTCATGGGGGAAATGAGCAGAGGACTAAAGTTGCAGTGCCTCTCCCCAGGGCAGTGAGGTGGTCTTGGTCCTGTTGACCCTCAATATGGCATTGCAGTGGTAGGGCACGACTTGGCTCTTCAGTGAGGGGAAGTGGTGGATGGAACCTGATGGTCAGCTGACCTCTCTCTCTCTCTCTCTCTCTCTCTCACTGTCTTTCTCTCTCTCTCTCTCTCATTCTCTCACTCTGTCTCTCACTCTGTTTCTCACTCTCTGTGTCACTCATTCTCTCTCTCTCTCTCTCTCTCTGTCGCTCATTCTCTCACTCTCTTTCTTTCTCTCTCTCTGTCGCTCATTCTCTCACTCTGTCTCTGTCTCTCTCCCTCCCTCTTCCCCCTCCCCCCTCCTTCTATTTATCCTATTGTAGATGCAAGGAGAAGAATGTAAAACCTTTGTCCTGGAAGGTTGGTTGAGAAGAGGTTGGAGATCCAGGTGTGGGTGACCCAGTCTGTTGATAGAATCAATACCTTTATCCTTCACATTTGTTCTTGTTATCATGAAGGTTGTTTCTTTGGTGTGTTTGTGTGTGAATGTGTGAGAGAGTGTCTGTGTGTATCTGCATGCATGCATGCAAGTGAGCTTATGCATGTGTGTAAATGCATGACTGTATTTTATAAGCACATGTGCAGTAGACGAATTTGTGTGTCAGTACGTATGTTAGGAGAATGTATGTGTTTATTTACCATAGAAATAAGTGCATTTTACCCTTTCATCTCTGTATTCTTTTTACCTTATGTAACCTTATTACATAATCATATTCAAAGGATCTGGCGACTTATATATAATAAATCTTCATTCTTGCAAGATGGAAGGAGTGGAATAAAATGCCAAATAGCCCAACATTGTTTTTTGTGACCAGTACAAATGTGACATAGGATTAGGAGTCTCGCTATGCTGTAGTGACGTGTGTGTGTGTGTGTGTGTGTGTGTATGCGAGTATGTGCAAATGTGTATGTGAGTGTGTATGTGTGTGTGAGTGTGTATGTGAGTGTGTATGTGTGTGTGTGTGTTTTCTGGTGATGATAGAAAACTCAGGAAAACACAATGTTCTGCTACATATAAACATGTTGGTTCCAAAATCATTCAAAATGTCAACACTGACATACCTAACCCATCTCTCTTTGGCCGATATCTCCAAATGAGACTTGGTAAAGTTGGTGTCCATTTGTGGAGGAGGGTCTCACTTGATGAGGACCAGAGGTGTGACACCAGTTCCCCATCATTGCAGCAGTGTCGGAGGCAAACTCCTAGGCACACCTATGGTTTTGTGCTTGTCATTCGCTCGTTTGTTTCCCTGTACCCTTCCCAATGAACATACTGATAAACACACTGACAGAGGGCAGTACAGATTAGATTGAGAGTGAGATGGACAGACAGATAGACACAGAGACACAAAGATGGAGACAGACGGAGACACAAAGATGGAGACAGAGACGGAAACACACAGACAGATGGACGGACACAGAGACAGATGGACGGACACACAGAGACAGATGGACGGACACACAGAGACAGATGGACGGACACACAGATGGACAGGTGGACAGACACTCACACAGATTGTCACAGAGGATTAACAGCACCTTCAGTAAGTGCCCAACTTCTTGGGCTTCACTTAAGTCCACAGTGTGTAACCCACAAATGGAGTCTCATATTGTCCCCTTCAGCTGGCACTCCTGGCTGTTGGGCTTTTGGGGCCTGCTCCAGTAGCTCAGCCAGGGGCCTGCTCCAGTAGCTCAGCCAGGGGCCTGCTCCAGTAGCTCAGCCAGGGGCCTGCTCCAGTAGCTCAGCCAGGGGCCTGCCCCAGTAGCTCAGCCAGGGGCCTGCTCCACTAGCTCAGCCAGGGGCCTGCTCCAGTAGCTCAGCCAGGGGCCTGCTCCAGTAGCTCAGCCAGGGGCAGCCCCAAGCAGCCAAAGAGGCTACTAGGGCCATCTGAACAGGGTCCAAGTCATCCAGACCTGACAAACCATCAATAAAGTAAATAACAAAATTCTGCAAATTCAGATTTCAAAACTATGGTTTATTTCTTTCTACAAGTATCAATTGACAGACTTGATTTACACAAATGCAAACAAAGCCAAGAGGTGAAGCACAGGGGGGCCTCGGCCTCGCACCAGGAAGGACGCCACTAGGAAGTCGTTCTACCTCGACGACGCAGCGCTTTGGGCGCGAACTCCTACCTTCACCAGGCTGTTGAGAACTCCACTCCTGTCAAATCCTCATCACATATCACTCAGTAGCCAGCCACCAATTCACCAAGCTGCAGAAATCCAATGTAGCTCTAGATAACAGAATCCACCTGTTGTCTTTCTTCAATGAATTTCAGAAGAGAAATTATATAAATAAATTAAATGCACCAACAACGATACAAACTGGACAATATTGAGGATAAATGTATGATGACTGTCATCAACACGAGTAGAATTACATTCTCGCCATCATTCATCTTTAATTGCACATTTGCATCAACATTTGCAGAGATTAGTCAAGTATTTCAGATTAAGTGTTTAAAATTACATAAAAGATATACACACACTGCACAATGACAAAAAGGTGAACTGGATACAGAACAAACTTAGCTTCAGTGGGGAACTGTTTTGCCGTATGTTCCCACAAGCAAGCAAAGCATCCAGGAACAACATTCGGCTGGAGCCGCTCAATGCTCCCCTTTTCAACTGGAACCCCTGGCTGTGGAGCTTCCGGGGCCTGCTCCAGTAGGAAGCAAAGCGTCAAGACCTGGACAAGCCCTCCAGACTTGATCAAAAACACACTTATATGTGTCTGTAGAGGAAATAAATTCAGTCTTGGCCAAACTCACTGTCAGTGTGGGCAAACATTTGGAACCGAGAGTCACTGCAATTCTAATAATGCATCCATCCCATCCAAACTTATGGCATTAGTATATTCACCAGCCTATGCCATGATACATATTCCAAACTCATCAAGCCAGGCACGCACGCGCAAACCTTTAAAGGGAATCTGGTCTTAAGAAATGGATTGTTAGTAACTACTTTCCTTCACAACCTGCTCTTATTTCAGATGTAATTTCATTTCTAGTCGCTAGTTTCTCTTATGTTCCATAAGCATATGACTATGCAAAGCAGATGTGTGAAGATCTTCGATTACAGTTTTCACCATAGTTGCAACTAACGTTTAATCTTTGGTACAAAAGTGCATTGTGATTGAGTGCCATGTTGTGAGGAAGCAAATGGTAAACGCATATATACCGCCACAACAGGAGATAAACATGCAACAGTGCATTTTCTATCTAGAGTCAGTTTACTGACATGGCAAGAAATGTGGATACCACAAGATTTGCATCTTTAAAATAAATGGCAGCTCAGATGCCTTGTTGAATGAACACAGCAGAAAGCTCTGTACTAGAACGTGATTTATCAAAAGTGTTCTCTTTTTTTCCCCTCAGATCAACTTGTACCTTTTTTCACTGGACATTTGAACCAAAACTGACAACAACTTTACCTATGGATAACTCTTGTTGGAAGAAAAAAAAAATTCATTGAAAGAGATGTCTCTTCTTGACCTGTCCAGCTCTACCATAAAAAATAAATCCACAACAATCAGAATACAGCTGAAATTTGAAAGAAACTTGGACATTTCTATGGCTTCTTCTCTCTTCATCAAAATGCTTGACGGAATGCAAGCAAAACCTACACGAGCAGCTGTGACGAGATCAAAGAGAAGGTGGGATGTCACCTCAGGACTGTGACATACATGAACTTTTGTCCCTCCGCAAGCACGCATTTCTTACTGTTTTGTATCCCAACTCTCATACTATACCCATCTCCCCATTCCCAAACACAACAGCCTGGAGTAATGAATCTGAAGGGGGGGGGGGGGGGGGGGATGACAGGAGGCAGCAAGGGTTAAACTGACAGCCAAGTCGTTTCGGGAAAGGCAGCAAGGGTTGGAGATAGGTGCTATGGGACATTGCGTGTTATCTAACCAGAGAACTTCAAATGCTTGTTTCACTGTCACCGAATGCCCTAAATGCAAGCCACAGGGCAGACATTTTTAAAACCAAATGCACAGAGCCCGGACTTGAAGCTAGAACTGCTTGACTAGAAAAGCAAGATCAGAGACAGACCTTCGATAGAGAACAACAAGATCCTAAAAACATTTTGAAGTTATAATACTTTTCCAAATAACAAAAGCAAAAGAGGCTTTAAATTTGATGTTTAAAAGTTGATTATAATCACAGCACACGGCAAAGGAAGAGAAATCAACGGATTTCATGGGAGAATTTTAAGTATTTGCCAGTTTCCTGTGAGATGACCGCGCGAGTCTCAGGAATCTTATCAATACAAGATTGATAACACATCTACGTGGATCTGCACAAAAACTGATGTCCATCTCACCTTGGAGTTACCAAGAGACAGCTCCGATCTTCACCATCGCTACAGAGCAACAATTGAAGGCAAGGAGGTTTCCCATTGGCTGATGGACAAAGATATTTCGGAGAAATACTGGGAGATTAGAACCAGTCCAAAACCATGAAATCATTTTGGGGAAATCATGATTTCACTTAAATATCTTGCAGATAAGGAAACATGTATTTCATGAGTCAAAAACTGTTTCTGTTTTACCAGGTGTAACAGCCTTAACAAACCCACTCCAAAAATCTCATCTCTACATAAGCAGCAGGTCGAAGTAGTCAGTCATGGATCAGAAAGAACCACGTCCTTCTTGCTTTTCCGATGTCGGGCTTCATGCATGATGTCCCATAACCATACACTTCACCCTTACTGCATTTCCCATTCTGACTCTTGCCACCCAGCGAAGGTGTGGTGGCTAGCTCTCCAGATTCCTACTCAAATTCCTTGCTCCTCAACAAAAATGACCACAAGGATGGAACATTTTGGATGCAAAGCATTTCATCAGTTAATAAAACAGGTTTTTCTACAACACCTTGAAGCAATCCATGTGTCACTTTTGTTTTGTCCATTGAGAATCCATCTTTTACTTTCCACCATCGTTCTTAATTTAGCAGCCTGGCGGGGGAGGGGGAGGGTAAGGGGAACTTCCTCGGAACCAAGGTCATTGCTTGACTGCTATATTTAGAACTGAGTCAGAGGAGGGAAATGGAGGGGTGGGGTGGAGGGGGCAGCTGGATTTAGCTGACAGCAAGGTTGGTATGAGAATGGCAGCAAGGGTGGTATGGGAATGGCAGCAAGGGTGGAAAAGGCCAGTATGGGGCATCATATGTCGATTACACTACAAGCCAGCATCGAGGACATGTGTGACTACTTTTTTCATCCCAGGCTGTCTCCATTTCAAGCAAGTTCTCCTTGCTGCTACATACACTACAGCATGCTTGGGACAGACAACAAAATGAGGGGGCGGATGTATGAAGCAAATCTTCATTTCACACAGTTAACAGTACAACATGGAGTCCAGTCAAGTGGACAACAAACTGCCCAACAAGGCAGTAGCAGCAGCAGCAGCAGCAGCAGCAGCAGCAGCAGCAGCAGCAGCAGCAGTAGCAGCAGCAGCAGCAGTCATTCGCTGGAGGACTATTGGCAAGGGCTGCAGAAACTGATCTTCAAACCTTTCAAAGATATGCATGAGACATGTCCATCCCTATTCAATGCAAGGGAAAATGTTCCATTTATTGTGTCCATCACTGCCGCACAAATATGAAAGCATCTTCAACGACACTTGGAAAATTTAGTCTGTAGAAAAATGTAGGTTGCACATATCTAACTCCATTAGTAGATTTCCTTGAAAGTGTTCAAGACAAGGATGGTTTGTGTGTGTGTGTGTGTGTGTGTGTGTGTGTGTGTTGTTGCATGTGCATGTGAGTGTGTGCGTGTGCATGTGTGCAGCAGGAGGAGGATGGGGGAACCATTCAGTGGCAATGTTGTGGTTAAAGAACATAAACTCTACACCAACTTCGTGAACGGTTTAAACCATAGGTCCATCAGCAGCCTGCTTCACAACTATCAGCAGTACTCTCGCTGTTCTTTATCATATTAATATTTCTGACAGTATACTCTATATATGTGGCGATATAAGAAGGGCAAAGTTGAAATATTAAAAAGACGGTTAGGCGGCAACGAAGGGAGACAGGAATTAATATTTTGGCATTGTATGACTGAAAGCTTGAGGAAAAATCCACTTAAAGTGAAAAGCTGGCTGCTTCTACTACTTGTTTCGCTTTGTAAAATATTTACACTGTTCACATCTTACTCTGTCAACTTAATCATTCTTTTATTTACACATACTCCTCATAATTTTTATGACAGGCAGACACGATTACTTGCCAATAAGTGTGGTATAGAGCCATATGAACAGGCATCGAGTGATCTGTGCAAACATGTACATACATGGACATTGTCACATAACAACAGCCATCTCAGCATCCACGAGACAGCATCACCAAAACGGCGACGAGCTGATTTCACAATGTCATGAGCAGAGAGAATGACAACAAACTCATTCATCAACAGTGGCACGTATGACTGCATCAGAAAAACGCTTTATCACAAACAACTTCACAAACAGGACTAGTACACGTAAATCCCACGCTTCGCTGGTCAGGTGAAGTCAAACACAGCACACATGCTAACTGACAAACCAAAAAAAAATTATTCAACCTCAGACACTTCCGAACATCATTTGTCAACTGCATGAAAATTTGCAATAGTATTTTTCATTGCGTTCTAAGAGGCAACAACACTTCAGGCAGCTGAAATAGAGAGTTGGGGGGGGGGGGGGGGGGGGGGATGGGTAGGGAGTAGGGGTAGAGAATAGGGGGAAGGAGTAGGGAGCAGGGGTAGAGAATAGGGGGAAGGAGTAGGGAGCAGGGGTAGAGAATAGGAGGGGAAGGGGTAGGGAGCAGGGGTAGGGGTAGAGAATAGGGGGAAGGAGTAGGGAGCAGGGGTAGAGAATAGGGGGAAGGAGTAGGGAGCAGGGGTAGAGAATAGGGGGAAGGAATAGGGGGAAGGAGTAGGGAGCAGGGGTAGAGAATAGGGGGAAGGAGTAGGGAGCAGGGGTAGAGAATAGGGGAAGGAGTAGGGAGCAGGGGTAGAGAATAGGGGGAAGGAATAGGGGGAAGGAGTAGGGAGCAGGGGTAGAGAATAGGGGGAAGGAGTAGGGAGCAGGGGTAGAGAATAGGGGGAAGGAATAGGGGGAAGGAGTAGGGAGCAGGGGTAGAGAATAGGGGGAAGGAGTAGGGAGCAGGGGTAGAGAATAGGGGGAAGGAGTAGGGAGCAGGGGTAGAGAATAGGGGGAAGGAATAGGGGAAAGGAGTAGGGAGCAGGGGTAGAGAATAGGGGAAAGGAGTAGGGAGCAGGAGGTAGGGGTAGAGAATAGGGGAAAGGAGTAGGGAGCAGGGGTAGAGAATAGGGGAAGGGGTAGGGAGCAGGGGTAGAGAATAGGGGGAAGGAATAGGGGGAAGGAGTAGGGAGCAGGAGTAGAGAATAGGGGGAAGGAGTAGGGAGCAGGGGTAGAGAATAGGGGGAAGGAATAGGGGGAAGGAGTAGGGAGCAGGAGTAGAGAATAGGGGGAAGGGGTAGGGAGCAGGAGGTAGGGGTAGAGAATAGGGGGAAGGAGTAGGGAGCAGGGGTAGAGAATAGGGGAAAGGAGTAGGGAGCAGGGGTAGAGAATAGGGGGAAGGAGTAGGGAGCAGGGGTAGAGAATAGGGGGAAGGAGTAGGGAGCAGGGGTAGAGAATAGGGGGAAGGGGTAGGGAGCAGGAGGTAGGGGTAGAGAATAGGGGGAAGGAGTAGGGAGCAGGGGTAGAGAATAGGGGGAAGGAGTAGGGAGCAGGAGGTAGGGGTAGAGAATAAAGGGAGTAGGGGGACGGAGGTTAGAGAGTAGGAAGAGGGAGGAGGGCATGAGGGAGGAGTAGAGATTAGAGGCAGGAGGGTAGGGAGAAGATGGAGAGGGATGGGGGGGGGGGGGGGGGGGGGGGGGGCAGGGTGTAAGGAGGGGGGGAGGCGGTGTTAAAGTAGACAACAGAGGAACCCAAAACCCTCCTACAACTGCAACAAGGTGAAAACTAGCCACTCTAGGAACAAAAGATCATTGCGACATATCTAGTTTCCATCAAGTCTGAAGCAAGCTCTAAAGACTGTTTTGTCTGGCTATGTGCAACTGCTCGTTTCTTGGGAGAGAGAGAGAGAAATAAACTTACCCTGAATAACTTCAACTTCCTGTATGCTTAAAAAACAGTCATTCTCTCTTGACATTCTCCGTTTAAAAATTAAAACAGAACACAGATGCACATGATTGCTGGAAAATGTGGACACTTTCCGATCCATTTTGAATGTTCAATCTGTTTAGGTATTTCACTTGGACCATGTCAGTACCATACATGGTTAAAAAACAAACAACAAAAAAACACAAAATAAAACAACAAAAACCAAAAGAAAATTCAGTTTACCAGGCTCAAATGATCTCATCACAAAATCCTCTCCCTCATTTTTGACATGGTTCCCAATGTAGGCAAAAAGAACATGTATGAAATAGTCTAACATCATTTCATGACAATAATTAGAATAATTATGGAAGCTACTTCACCAAATCTGCTCATAATTAAAGAAATGTCTTCCAGTTCCTCAAAGATAAAAGTTTATCTCAACTGAACATCAAGCCAACATTTCTGTTTAATGCATTTTCCCCATTAATGTACTTCAATAATCATATAGATCTATTCAGTTATTCAGTAAGCACCATTGCTAGACCTTACAACAAGGAAGATATTAAGAAAGCACAGACAACATTTGGACAGAAAAAACCCACACAAACACAAAAAAAACATGCTATTGACAATTTTAGTCTGGACCTGAGCATCCAATAACATGACAAACTCGACAAGTGAAAAACAGGCGGTAATTAAGCACTGTCACTTTCAGCACTCCCACAGAGAAATTCCCAGCGAGAGACAGAAGTATACTGTAGAACAAGCAACAGATGCGTAACAGCTCTAAGACATCTTCCTTCAGTAAAAGCCTGCAAAGTTGTGCAGATGATGACCCCCATCTCAGGCCCATCAAAGCAGCGCAAATTAACTTTTCCCCCAATAACAGCAAGATGGTCTGTTTGAATCAAAGCTGAACAGCACGACTCAAACCAAAGCCCCCATCATATAGTGTACAACTGAGCATCCTCCAAAATAATGCTGCTACATTTTACATGCTAATGCTGCTAACTCAACAAAATTCAGATAAATGAACTCTCAAACTTTAAAAATAGTCCACAGAAAAGGAAGAAATTTTTTTTTTAATTATTTCATGCACAAACAAAAGGAAAATTGTTTAAAATGACTCACATTAGTGTTGTGAAACAGGTGCAATTCATCTTTTCATAATTCATTTCGATCGTAAATGTGTCATTATTTTACCATTTATTTTCACCATTCATAAATCGTTGATCTTCATCAAACCTCTTGATATAATGGCAACACTTCCTGATGGCGTGAGACAACTTGACTCTCTCCCTGCAGATGCAACAATTAAAAAGGAAAAGTATTTTAGATTTTTTCCCCTTTCTTCCATGATTTGTACAAGACTGGCACATTGTATGTCCAAATACTGAGTGAGGACTAGCTGTGTAAGCTAAGCAACCCCAACTGGTAAAATTCACACTCATAACAGTTTGTGGTGATTTTCGGATTCTTTCCATAAGCAACCAATCCATTTAGAAGGTCTACCTCTTCTTTGCTGGTGTACTAACATTGTTTTCAAATCAAAGATCTGGCAGGAAAAGGAATTTTAATAACAACAGGACATTTCACACCACACTTTAACTGACTATCATGAACTGGGGGATTAATGAGAACAGTACAACACAGGCACCAGCCTTTATACTTCTCATTTTCATCCACTGATGGGTACTCTAACTGCACAGTCCCCTGTCCAACCAAACCTTACGTCTGGACTCTTTCACAGCGGAGAAAAATCCTGTAATTCAGGGCCCTAGAGATAGACACCACATGGGACCTCACACTTACGGTCATGGACTCGTCAGTGATTCAACTGGTCTTATGTCCTGGGAAGAAGAGTTGCAACAGCATAGATTGTCAGAAAAGGCAGTGGGGGATGGGCAGCATGCGAGATGCTGGAAAAGCTACAAGCTTGAAGAGGAAAGTGCAATGTCCTTCCCTGTAATAAACACCATTCAGGTCATTCTCTCCGTCATCCAAACCTGTTTGTGTGATGCATGAAAGCCTGTGCCTATTTGCATGATTGATGTTTTGATATGCCATGCTGAGGGGTACCTATATATATATATATATATATATATATCATCCACTTCACTTCATGGTTGGAAGTTCTTCAAAAAGATGTGTGTCACTGTACAATTTTCAAACAGTAAGTAACATATTGATGATGAAAATATAACTTTTCAAAATGGAAAAAAAAGAGAAAAAAGACTGACCAAACAGCAATATCCTACCAGTGACCCGATGTTACTCATGCCACTACACACTCTACTATCATTACAGGCTCATGTACTTATTAATTTCTTTCCCTATTTATTTATTTATTAACTTAATTATAATTAACTTACAGCAATCACACCATCCACTGAGCACAGATGTGATGTAATGTAAGAGAGGTAGATGATAAATGTCTTGCTACTTGTGTAGATCTGCAAACACCCTCTCTCAAGTACAAGCTTCTTTTGAGATAAGTACTCGTACAAGCCAAGTCCATCCCAAACTGTTTCAGCATTTAAAACAAGAGCAGGAAAACAAAGAAACAAAATCCACCAATGCCATTAATCTCACACCAGAGATAAGACATTTCTCTTACCCTCTTTGACTCGCAGCAAACAGAACCCAAGATTCTCAAGTACCTCAGCCTTTCACTCACTCCGACAGCCAAGGCATTCATCTAATTCATCTCCATCAACAAAGAAAGGGGGGATGGGGGGAGGGGGGGGGGGGGGGGGGGGGGGGGCGGGAAGTGGTTTCAGGGGGAGGTGGAGGGGAGGAACAGCATTGGACATGACAAGTCCGGCCATCCCCGACTTCATCCACACCAATCTCACACATCCCCCATCTACAAAAAGATTCCAGCTGGAAAAGTCCTAGTGCTGCCGATGGGTGGGGTAGGGTGGGTAGGAGTGCATGCGTGCACGCACGCGGGCATGCCTCCGCAAACTCATGACCGCACCCATTCCGACTACCACTTCTTCTTGTGCTCGTCCATTGAAACTCCTCCGGGACCAAAGGCCACCACTAGAAGCAAGCCCCCTATGACAGACATGGTCTGGAAGAAGTCGTACTTGAGGAAGTCGCGCATGGGCTTGTAGTCGGGGATGTTCCACCAGGGGTTGAAGTAGCAGTTGAGCGCTGTCAGCCAGACCACCAGGATGAGCGCCGAGAGTTTGGTCTTGAAGCCCACGGCTACCAGAAGGATGAGCGCTGTGCCCACCAGGTTCTGCACCATCTGCATGAAGCTGAACTCGAAGCGCAGCAGCGTGAGGAACATGAGCACCAGGAGGATGCGACCGCTCAGCTGCATGTACTGCTTGGGGTTGTTCTCGCCCAGGGAGGGCAGCCCCGCGAACAGCGACTTGCCCTCCGCCTTGCTCTCCGCCAGCAGCAGCAACACCCCACCTGCCAGGGCAAGGTTCCTGCAGGAGGAAAGAGATGGACGAATGAATAAATGGATGGATGGATTGAAGGATGGATGGATGGATGGATGGATGGATGGATGGATGGATGGATGGATG
>JAWQFJ010005326.1:30000-41461 GCA_034096865.1 Theodoxus fluviatilis
ACTGTCACCCAATGACATTCATCAAAGTCAAGGTTTATATGCTCAAAAAATACTAAAGCAAAGCTCTCAATACAGGTGTTGCAGGTATTTGCCAAACCCAGCAAAACAGTATAGAACTATGTTTTTGATCCCATCACTATGGAACTACTGACATCAGTACCATGGTACTTTGCAGTGCTCAGCACTATGGAATCCTTTACATGATGTGGTTTATTAATATAATGCCACACTCTAAATCACGAAGAAGGGCCTCTATGGAGATTTTCACAGATTTCACTAAGCTTAATATAATAAGAAGCACAGATTGACACACACGTCATTTTTTAAAACGTTTTTTTCTGGAGAGAGAGAGAGAGAGAGAGAGAGAGAGAGAGAGAGAGAGAGAGAGAGAGAGAGAGAGAGAGAGAGAGAGAGAGAGAGAGAGAGAGAGAGAGAGACTCAGAGAGAGAGAGGGGCAGGTGTTCAGCTATCGCAGTTATACGTGGAGGCTATTGCCGTATTGCCTATTGGTACTCGTGGCACCTTCATTAGATCACACAACAAAGCAAAGCACATTACACGTTCACTCGCGGTCGAAATGCAGTCTAGAAGCAAAGTAAACTGCAGCTGCTGGAGCATCGAGATTCTGGAGAGACTGTAGGCTGGTGCTTCAGAAATAGCAGACGGTTCGGTTCTCTACCGATTTCTACTGCAAATCAATCAGATGCGGAAACTTGACAGAGCAGTTTCTGAAAAGCTAATCCATCAGTCTTTGTGGACTTCAGCATCAAAACATGGTCGTCGGCATTCAAGCAACTTATCTGGGTCTTTTTAATTCTCGTGCTTACGTTTCCTTTTCTGAAGAACACTTGACGACATGAATTACACTGCTCCTTTGAGCAGCAGACTTGTGCTCGTAGACAAATGTATACGATGAGTCTGATTCCAAAAACGTTCCATGTAACATGACGACCCAGCACAAAAATGACACGGCTGGAGAAAGAAAAGGACTCTTACCTGGTCAGCGACATCTTCAGCTTTATCCATCAATTCATTTTGTTTCGAAGGCATATTGGCAGGTTCGGAACCGTCAAACGCCGGTAGCAAAGGCCACGTATCCCCACTCTGTTTCAGATACCGGAAGTACTCAGTGGTAATGGTACGTTGTCTCGCTCCTCAGCATACCATACGTGTTCTTGTATGTTAAATATTTATATGCAGTTACAGTAACCATTAAAAGTACAAATTTAGCGTTAAAATTAATATCAAGTCTTCTTATAGCAAGCGAATGATTTTTAAACCGTTATTTTGATAATTTGAGGGTTCAAGCAGATCTGTTACCGAGGGAGTAAAGAAACTGAGAAACACCGCTGCCACGTCCACCGTCTTTCGGCCGCTCTCGTAAAGTTCCGGTAATCTCCGTTCAGGCAAGATGGCGGCCCCCTTGGAAGTAAATGTTTGCCGAAAGCAGTTGACGGATCATATTGGAGCCGAGAACATGGCACAGTTAGTAATCACGTATTATGGTCTCTTGCGTTCTGGCAGCGGTTTCGTGTTCAAATAATGTGACAGGCATTGATGTTTCATTAGATCTCGCGAAGAAAATGTCTCCGACGTAATCCCTCTGTGACTCTGTCACTGATCCGTGATCGGTCAGATCTCAGTTGACTGCGTCTCTCACTTTCTGTAGTGTAGTCTGCATAGGTGCCTGTATCAACGTGCTAAATTCGTTATCTGTATGTGGATCTTCATTTTGCTGAAACCGTGTCAGTGATTGAGTGAGAGTGAGGGAACTCGAGGAATAGATACATGATTGGATCATTCAGTGTGGGTGGCTTTTTCACTTCCATCTGGCACTGTATTGTGCGAGAACATTCAAACCATGGGCTCTGGACATTAGGTTTACACTGTTCTCATGCTTCTAATAGAAGTGGAATTGAGGGGTGGGGGTGGGGGCAGCAATAAAGTTAATGAATAAATGATTGTGGTTGTGATGATCATCTGTGAGTTTGTGTGTGCATGCACTTGTATACATGTGTACTTGTGTGTGTGTGTGTGTGTGTGTGTGTGTGTGTGTGCGTGCGTGCGTGTGTGTGTGTGTCACTGTGTGTGTGTGTGCAGATGTGCATGCCTGTGCTCATTATGCAAGTTCTCCCACAATTGTGATTTTATTTCACTTTGCAAGAACATCCAATACAGGAGCCAGAGGAATTAGTGCAAAAGTAAAGGAGTTGAGTGAGTGTTGTTTGCACTCGTCCTCTGTCTGTGCCTCTCCTTTACTTTCATCTCCCTGATGATGTATCTGCTGAAATATAAATCTTAAGCAACAAAGCTGCCTGTTGTTTATTTCAGGTACTTGCAGCTACTCAAGTCATGGTTTAAAACAAAGGTAAGTTGATTTTTTTTTCATCCATTGCAAGTGTATGTTTTCTCACAGTGTGTAACTTTGTGCAGTTCGCCTGTAGGTATTTGCAAGGGATATGCCCGATAGTTTGCACAAGGCATTTATGCATGAAGATCCTATCGGTGTGAAACTCTAAAAGAGCAAAGCTAGGCATTGGCCTGAGATCATTCATGGGAATGCATGCAATTTGTCTTATGTGGCCTGTCACTGATGTCTCTGTCTTGGTTTTCCAGATTTCCAAGGAGGAGTTTGACACTGAAGCCAGGAAGTTTCTCAAAGCAGATTCTAGTAAGTCTCCATTTTTTGGAAAGGCTTCTGATAAGGGGCCATACTAGTGCTGAAATGGTCGTTGTCCCCAACATTTCCGGACAGAGTACTCCGAGTACTCTGCCCAATCGGACAGAGTACTCGGTGCTTGAAATCTCGTCCTTACAGTCACGTGACATACCGATGACCATGTGATATATCGCGACATGTTCTTCACTCGGCGGTCTCGTTCTCGTTCAAATGCCGAGATTTCAAAAACCGAGTACTCTGCCCGATCGGACAGAGTACTCGGAGTCTGGAAATGTTGGGGACAACGACCATTTCAGCCATACTAGTGGACCCATACTAGGAGAGGGCGTGGGAAAACCGGTGAAGAAGCTGGCGGGCTGCATAAGCTGTTGGGCCAAGCATCTGATTGGCATAAATGAAATAAACAAACAAACAAACACAGAAGTAAATAAATAGAGGAACCAGTGTTTTTTCAAATTTTTAAATATTATATATATATTTTTAACCTTTTGTCCCTGTCTTCAGAAACCCCCTGGGGGTTGGGGGTCAGAATAGACCCACCGCGTCTCCCTACGCGATTTGTAAGAGGTGAATGAATAGGGACATCGTGACTTCATTTGCACATACTCTAAAGTATTCTAGTGATTTCATGATTAATAGCCTTACATTGCCTGCACAAACCGATAGGCTGTAAAACTCACTCCATCCATCCATCCATCCATCCATCCATCCATCCATCCATCCATCCATCCATCCATCCATCCATCCATCCATCCATCCATCCATCCATCCATCCATCCATCCATCCATCCATCCACCCATCCATCCATCCTTCCATCCATCCATCCATCCATCCCTGCCTTCAGGACACCCAGTCTGTTTGCAGAGCTCCTTACGTTATTCAGCATCCATTACCTATTGACAGAATACTTACTGCATTCAGCATTCATTCCTGATGTACTGGACATTTTGTGCCTGGCATCATGGTTCCGTCATTGCTTGCAATGTACTTACTTATCCATGGGTGATGTTAATGACCGAATGAATTCATGAAGTCTTGCCTCTTTTCATCAATCGCCTGTCTGTTTTCAGTGCATCTTCACAATGAGTTCCTGCTGTCCATTGTATCAAAATGTCTGACGGTCACTTCTCTGGGTAAGTTGACTTGCTTCTGTGCTGCACCTATGTCATATAAATCAATGTTTTATCTGGAATTTGTATTCATAACTGAAAAATGTAGTAGTTGAAAAATATGATTTTCTCAGTGTTGACACTTTACTGCATGTACAGTCACAGAGCTCTAATCATGCAAGTTCTGGAAGACTGAAAATTGGCAAAAGCGCTCTATCCTATGCCTATACTTACAGTACACCTATCCCAATACCCATTGGTGGGTCGTTGGGGCACTGAAATGGTTCAATCAGCTCTCTCTACCCCTCTCTGTCCTCCGCCACCCTCTGTGCATCACTGGTGGCCATGCCAGTCTACCACCTGATGTTGTCCTCCCATACCTTCATTGGGTTCCCGTGGTCACTAAAATCCTGGAAAAGTTTAGAAATTTGCCAAATACTTTTCAAGAGTCTTGAAAAGTTGTGAAATTTTGGCTTAAACTGAAAAGTCCTGGAAAAGTTTCTCGGTTTCTGCATTGCATTGGCTAACGTTTTTTTTTTTTAAATCATGCTTATCAGTATGCCATATTTTTCACCTTTGAAAGTCTTTGATATTTTACCTCCCTGTCTGTTTATGCATTTAGTTTAATCCAAATTTCAATTTCAGCCCCTAGCAGTGTGAAACAATTGTAAATTTTCACACACTTGTGCAAGATAAAAAATAATAACATTTTTTTATTTCAAGTCATGGAAAAGTCTTCCCCTGTGGGTTTGGGGTAAAAATAGACCCACCGCATCTCCCTTACGCGATTCGTAAAAGACAAATAACTAGGGACACCGTGACTTGATTTGCGTTTACAATGAACTGTTCTAGTAAATTTTGTGCTGAATGGCCTTACATAGCCTACCATGGCTGATAGGCTGTAAAACTACATCCATCCATCCATCCATGGAAAAGTCATGGAAAAGTTTTGAAATTTTTTTCTTGGGAGTCTGCAGGAACCCTGTCTTCCTCTGTCTTCCTCTGTCTTCCTCTGTCTTCCTCTGTCTTCCTCTGTCTTCCTCTGTCTTTCTCTGTCTTTCTCTGTCTTCCTCTGTCTTCCTCTCCTCCTGCCGCCTGGTAAGATGCCCACAAGACACAAGATGACATCAGCACCCTGTTAATTAATATCAGTTCACCTTGATGCCAGAGTGCCGTCAGAAAATGGTGGAGCGATCATGGCAAGGCCTTGTTTCAGTGCCCAAAGACATTCCCCAGCACAGCCTGCTGGTGCCACTCACCAAGTCTCCCAAGAAGAGCAGCGGTAGTGGAGGCAGCAAACTCAAGCGCAAGCTTCCCAGCACTCGGTCCAACCTGCAGGTAAGGATGAACAGACAGAGGGAGGGAGGGAGGGAGGGAGGGAGGGAGGGGGGTAGGTGAGTGAGGGGTGGATGGATGGGTGGATGGATGCATAGATTGGTGGATGGATGGATACATGCATAGATTGATGGATAAATGTATGGATGGATGGATGGGTGGATGGATGCATAGATTGGTGGATGGATGGATACATGCATAGATTGATGGATAAATGTATGGATGGATGGAGGGAGGGAGGGAGGGAGGGAGGGAGGGAGGGAGGGATGGGTAAGTGAGTGAGGGGTGGATGGATACATGCATAGATTGATGGATAAATGTATGGATGGAGGGAGGGAGGGAGGAAGGGGTGGATGGATGGGTGGATCGATGCATAGATTGGTGGATGGATGGATACATGCATAGATTGATGGGTAAATGTATGGATGGATGGAGGGAGGGAGGGAGGGATGGGTAAGTGAGTGAGGGGTGGATGGATACATGCATAGATTGATGGATAAATGTATGGATGGAGGGAGGGAGGGATGGGTAGGTGAGTGAGGGGTGGATGGATACATGCATAGATTGATGGATAAATGTATGGATGGAGGGAGGGAGGGAGGGGTGGATGGATGGGTGGATGGATGCATAGATTGGTGGATGGATGGATACATGCATAGATTGATGGATAAATGTATGGATGGATGGATGGGTGGATGGATGCATAGATTGGTGGATGGATGGATGCATGCATAGATTGATGGATGAATGTATGGATGGATGGATGGATGCATAGATTGGCAGATGTATGGATGGATGCATAGATTGATGGATGGATTGATACGTGGAAGGATGGATGTATAAATGCATGAATGCAAGGATGGGTAGTATTTAATGGCCTAACAACAATTGTAGGGTAACTGAGGCCATATCATTTGCAACTTCAGTTTAAAAGCATATATTTTCATGACTTATTTTGTCGTTGTTGTTGTTGTTGAGAGCCATGTCTTCCAGTGTACATGACAGCAGAAATATTCAAAGAGGAATTTGTATTGCCTTCTACAAACTTTTGTTCTTGATTTTATGTTTATGATAGCTGCGTAGATTTGGAAAAATAATGAGACCAAATAGAACAACTTTGCTCATGTCTGTTTGTGTGCTACACTCAAGTTACAGATGATTATATTTAGTTTTAAGTTACAGAAACACATAAACACAGACACGTGTAAGCTTGCAAGTGCATGAGCTCACTCTCTCACTCACTCACACACACACACACACACACACACACACACACACACACACACACACACACACACACACACACACACACACACACACACAATCACACAAGCTAGTTATTTGTAATGGGTTGAGTATGCTAACATTTTTCGGTATTCTTCCCTCAGAAATTCACTCCGCTGTGCCCCCTGCAGTACGCACCTGTGGTCTCCCCCCGGCCTGTAGAGGAAGGGGGCGGCTTCATCAGTAAGTAGCTCTCCTGCTTTGGTGAAGAGATGTGTTTTCGGATCTTGTCTAAACGCACCCAGCTTTGGGCAGTATATCAGGCAGAGCATTCCAGCCAGGAGGCGCAGCATAGGAAGATGCCCTCTGTCTAAATCTGCTGTGTTTGCAGGGACCCCACCATACTTATCCTCTTTGGTAGGTGGGCTTAACATTCTTCCCTTCATTTTGGACTCCCCGAACTTACTGGCTGTGTGTGTGAAAAATTTTGATTTATGTGGATGTTCATTGGATACGAGGACTGGGTGGTAAAATTATCTTTATATTAATTATTGGCAAGAGGTGATGTGTGTAGCAATGTATTGCTGAAATCAGGGACAGCTGGGTTTTCTTGTTGTTATTGTTTTTGGGTTTTTTAAATAATTGGATTTCCTTTGTATGAGACAAAGATCTAACCAAATAAAATTGTGGTAGTTCTTATTCTCTCTCTCTCTCTCTCTCTCTCTCTCTCTCTCTCTCTCTCTCTCTCTCTCTCTCTCTCTCTCTCTCTCTCTCTCTCTCTCTCTCTCTCTCTCTCTCTCTCTCACTCTCTCAGTTTCAATCTCTGCCTCTGTCTATTTGCTGAATGTATGTCTCCATCCATCTGTCTGTCCATCCTGCCCTCCCTCCATCTGTCTGTCCATCCCGCCCTCCCTCCCTCTGTCCATCCCGCCCTCCCTCCCTCTGTCCATCCCACCCTCCCTCCCTCCCTCCTTCCCTCCCTCCCTCCCTCCCCTCCCTCCTTCCCTTCCTCCCTCCCTCCTTCCCTCCCTCCCTCCCTCCCTCCCTCCCTCCCTCCCTCCCTCTGTCCATCCCGCCCTCCCTCCCTCTGTCCATCCCGCCCTCCCTCCCTCTGTCCATCTCGCCCTCCTCTCCTCTGTCCCATCCCGCCCTCCCTCCCTCTGTCCATCCCGCCCTCCCTCCCTCTGTCCATCCCGCCCTCCTTCCCTCCCTCCTCCCTCCCTCCCTCCCTCCCTCCTCTCCTCTCTCCTTCCCTCCCTCCCTCCCTCCCTCCTCCCTCCCTCCCTCCCTCCCCCTCCCCCCCCCTCCCTCCCTCCCCTCCTCCTCCCTCTCTCTCTCTCCCTCTCTTCCTCCCTCCTCCCTCTCTCCCTCCCTCCCTCTCCCTCCCTCCCTCCCTCTCTCCCTCCCTCCCTCCCTCCCTCCCTCCCTTTCTCCCTCCCTGACTGAGGTCCTTGCTAATGCCAATGATGTAAATGAAACCCTACTGTTGCTGCAGGCTTTGTATCAAGGGAGAGTCTGCTGCCAGACCTGGGCATGATGAAGGGAAGGGTGCTGGTGTCGGCATGGGAAGTGGGATTGCAGGACGTACAGGACAGCGCCGTCAAACTCATCATCAAGGCCATAGAGGTCAGTTCCTGTTGACCTTCTTGACCTTTCCCCTCCCTACCTGGTCATAACCTCTCAGGTTTGATTAAAGCTGCTCCTTAATCAGATAAGGAGGAAAAGACTGCATTGCATTAACTAGTTTTGTCGCGCTTTGTTTGTTTGTTTCATTTTGTTTGTTTTGGGAGTGTTGTTTTTTGTTTGTGTTAACTTTTAAGACTTTGCCAGAAACCTGTAGCAACTAAACTTAATCCAAAACTTCTGCCATCTGGAATGTTTCACTGCGCCATCATGGCTGATGAGGGGGGTAGAGGCAAGGCCAAGACTCGGGAACAATATTCCAGAAGAACTGCAGAAGTTCTTATCCCTACAGGCTTTCAAATCTTGCCTGAAGACCCATTTCTTTCATCTGTAAATGTGTGAAGAATCTCCAGCATGCCCTTGGGTGTGAGATTGGCACTATACACAAGCCTGATATGTACATCTAGCAGCAATGACCATATGGAGAACCCGGGAGTTAAAAACTGAAGCTTGTAGTGCCAAATATTAGGTGTAGATAAACATTTCTATTTTCAAATTAATCCAGTTGTACAGTCATCCTGTGCTTTCACTCTGTGCCTAAGGAAGAAAATTAAGTAGAAAATGTGCAGTTTGCTGTGTCTGGTAATCAAAGCAACATAATTTACTACTTATTTGTCATTTTTGCTAACATTTCATTTCTATCTTGTCATCTGAACCTATGTAGGTCAATAATGAACCTAAGGCAAGCTTCTCATTAAAGCTATCAAGAGTTGATTGTAATTCTTTTCTTTTCTTTTTTAGAAGTAATTTTTGATAATGAAAAATGAAAGTGGGCATGTGGTCCTCTAAATTGAGTGATCATGTACATGTAAATCTTTCATGAAATGGAAGCATTCGCAAAAAACATTCTGTTAGAGGAAATCTTTGTGCAATGCACAGGTGTATTTGTGTTCTGTTCTTTCATGAAATGGAAGCATAGACCATCTCAAACATACTGATTAGAGGCATTTTGGTGCAATTCACAGGTGCTTTTGTGTTCTGTTCTTGTGCCCCGCTGACCAGGGTTATATGTGTGTTCCACTGACCAGAGTTGTATACATGTGTGTTCCACTGAACAGACGCAGCTGAAGGTGATTCTGGACACGGCGCTGAGCCACATGCGAGCCTACAAGGTTCGAGAGAAGCGGTTCCGCTTTGCCCATGGCTGCGAGAGACCCAACCCCTTCCTCCGTCAGTCGGTCCTCATCAAAGACCCAACCACACAGGGGTGAGTCTTGAAGGCTTTGGAGGGGGGGGGGGGGGGGTGTCTTGAAGGCCTCAGAGCCCTTCTTCAACTTCGGGTGTGGGGTGTGAGAGTGGGCAGGAGGGGAATAGGGGTGAGTTTTGAAGGCTTTGGAGCTCCTCTTCAACTTGGGTGGGGGTGGGATGGGGGGGGGGGGGGGGGGGGTGCTTGAAGGCCTCGGAGCCCTTCTTCAACTTGGGGTGAGGGATGAGAGTGGGCAGGAAGGGGGTGGGGTGAGAGTGGGCAGGAGGGGGATAGGGGTGAGTCTTGAAGGCCTTGAAGCTCATTTTCAACTTTTGTGGGGGTGAAATGGGGGGGGGGGGGGGTGAGAGGGGGCAGGGGGGGGGATAGGGGTGAGTCTTGAAGGCCTTGAAGCTCTTCTTCAACTTTTTTTGGGGTGGGATGGGGGTGTGAGAGTGGGCAAGAGGGGGATAAGGGTTTGGGGTGGGAGGTGGGGGTGGGGGTGGGTGGGATGTGTGTGGGAATTTTGATAGGTTCACATGTAGTTGAGGAATTTACTGACAACTGGATGTCTACAAATGGGATGTGCTCTTATTAACCATTTGGATTTGCAAGGAGACAAACTATGAATGAGGTAATTGGTGTGTTTCTCATGATTACATCATGGAGGGCTTGCAGTACATCCCATGAGGAATGCTGTGGCAGCTATGCAAGAAACCCCTGGGTAGCTGCTGAAGTTGTCTTGCCAATGGTGACTCCTTACATGCGACAGGCACAGGCAAAATGGTTGCAAGAATGTGTTAAATGTATATCTTTACCTGGGGGTGGGGGGAATGTTTCACTCAGGTAACATGGACATACACCATCATGGCTTTGCTTCGTTCATGAAGATCTGGAAGGTCATGGTCCACGTCCTTTGCAGGGGCGCTCATGACTTAGAAGTCCGATGCGGGATCGGCAGGTCCGGTCGCAAATACACACACATGCGCACACACACACACACACACACACACACACACACACACACACACACATCACACACACACACACACACACACACACACACACACACACTCACACAGGGAAGGTAGATAGAACCATTTTTTTGAAAGTTTAGTTTACAGGAAGGTTGTTATTTTGTAGATATGTTACAACTATGTTTCATATTTGAAAAATGATAATGATAATAAAGTAGTTAAACAGTTTTGTACCAGAAAAACAATGTATCTTACATACAGCATTTAATTGAAATTGTCATTGATTCTAATTAAGGATTTACACATATTAGATGTGTTTGCTATGTGTGTGTGTTTGTGGGTGTGTGTGTGTGTGTGTGTGTGTGTGTGCATGTGTGTGTGTATGTGTGTGTGTATATGTGTGTGCATGCCTGTGTATATGAGTGCATGTGTGTGTGTGTGTGTGTGTGTGCTTTAATGTGTGTGTGTGTGTGTGCTTTAGTGTGTGTGTGTGTGTGTGTGTGTGTGTGTGTGTGTGTGTGTGTGTGTGCATGCTTTAATGTGTGTGTGTGTGTGTGTGTGCTTTAATGCGCGTGTGTGTGTGTGTGTGCGCGCGCTTTTATGTGTGTGTGTGTGTGTGTGTGTGTGTGTATGTGTGTGTGTGCTTTAGTGTGTGTGTGTGTGTGTGTGTGTGTGTGTGTGTGCTTTAATGTGTGTGTGTGTGTGTGTGTGCTTTAATGTGTGTGTGTGTGTGCTTTAATGTGTGTGTGTGTGTCTGTGTGTGGGCTTCAGCAGCACAAATAAAAGAGTAGGGTCAGCAGCAACATTTAAGGTCAGTCAGGTGACCAGAAACAAACGACTTTTGGGGGGGGCTGAAACTCAGGTGTCATCATCATCATCATCATCATCATCATCATCATCATCATCATCATCATCATCATCATTTTTTAACTTGAGCAGTATCTTTAGCCATCCATTCCTTTTACACAGCTCATGTATTGCCTGCACCCCCTCCTCCATTCCCCTTCCCCCTCCTATCAGTGAGGCTACCGGGCTGTCGGCCGCCGGCACTCACATCCCAAGCTTCAAGACATCCCTGGACATGGCCGAGCAGTCAGCGCTGCAGCAGGTTGCTGCTTCCGGCAAACGGCCGCCTCCAAGACAGGCAATCACCCTCATGGAACTTCTGGAAGCTCTCCAGGTAGGGAAGCAAATGGATGGATGAATAATGGATGAATGAGTGAATAAATAAATGAATGAATGAGTGGATGAAGAACAAAGTGTAAGAAC
>JAWQFJ010005327.1:0-10104 GCA_034096865.1 Theodoxus fluviatilis
GGGTCCATGACAAAAAGAAATCGTTGGAAGAATGAAGAAATCTCATCGCGGCGGTAACTGTGTCGCATGTTTGCGCATGCGCAGTGAGCCCGTCAGAAATCTGCGCATGCGCACTGAGCCCGTCAGAAATCTCATCGCAGCAGAAAACTCATTTCGTGACACTGGCGCATGCGCAGTGAGTTTATAGGCACGTTGCTTCAACATGCCGTCTGTCGAAGAGTAAGTCTGACTTTCGGTCTTTCGGTCTCAAATGCGAGAAAGTAACTGATCTAATTATTTATTATTGTTTCTTAATTATGTTCTCCGTTTATTTACAGATCAACGATTAGCTGGGCCGAACAGGTGGAACAGGTAGAAGACGGTAAGTACTTCAAAGTGACATATGGATATGCTCCACATAATAATCAGGCAGTTCACAGACATGGTTATTTCCGTGCGCTGTTTGGGTGAAACATGCATTTTTGGAGGGAATATTTTTTAAACACAGCATCAGCAATTCCATGATGAGATAATCCTCTATCTAATGCTTCGTTCAGAATCGTGAGTGGTTCTTCAACACTCATATACGTTACCACACGTTATGATCAATTCGACGGTGTTCAGTGTCACGAGTGATTGGGTTCCTTACATCATGACTACTTTGTGGCTACTACACCTGTTGAAGACAACTGAATTTTAGGAGAAGACAGGAACTATCCCTGAACTATGTCAATGTTAGAGCATTTTCAGCCAGTGGACTGTTATTTTGCTACAGTCTACACATCTGTTCATCTGGTAAACTAGAGGTTGTCTTAGATCGAAGAATGATGAAAGCAGTTTTTGTGATTTGTCGGAGTTTCCTGCATTAAAAGGAAGGGGGAAATTAGAATGTATACAAACATTCACTTACATATATACCCCTCTCATCATGCTAGGGGTGGTGGCTTGGTGTTAATGTGTGTTATATTGTTTCCTTTTGCAGTTAATATTCATTGACATTGAAGTTGGCATTCAATTGCACCATATTCTGTATATATATGTCCCACTCTCTCAGCACTTTATTTTGACCTTTGATTTACTGCCATTATGTGAAGATAGAGTATGGGAAAGTGAAATACAGGTTTGGGTGCATGTGTGCATTTGTGCGTGTGTGTGTGTGTGTGTGTGTGTGTGTGTGTGTGTGTGTGTGTATGTGTGTGTGTGTATGTGTGTGTGTGTATGTGTTCAGTATGTAAGTGGTCACAGGTAGCAGGTGCATCATGATAGCGGTCACTCTTCAAAGTTGGCATTTCAGTCTTCACAAAAGCATCAAGGACCATTTGTGTCTCTTGACGAATGGCATCGTCTGGTTCATTCTAGTCCTCAGTGGGGCTGTCTTAGCTGTCATTGTGAATGGAACTGTGTTCTTTGTTTAGTGGAGTAAGAGCTCCCCTGCCCATGCTGCCGTCTTTTGCAGACCTGTGTGTGTGTGTGTGTGTGTGTGTGTTTGTGTGTGTGTGTGTGTGTGTGTGTGAGAGAGAGAGAGAGAGAGAGAGAGAGAGAGAGAGAGAGAGAGAGAGAGAGAGAGAGAGAGAACCAGATTCTTCAACAATGAAAGTGCATTGTGTTATATAATGATCTTGAATTGCCTAGTGGCAATTTGCATAATAATAGAATCGCATTTACATATGCCCCATTCTTCAGGAGGTCTCCCTGCCCCTGTGGAGGAGTTTGACGAGGAAACAGGCATCAAGCATGTGGTGGAGTACAAGTACAACGACGACGACAAGCTGGTCAAAGTCACAAAGACTTACCGCGTGGAGAAGAAGAACCTGTCCAAGTCCATTGCACACCGAAAAACCTGGAAGAAGTTTGGCGCCGCTGAGCGTGACCCTCCAGGTCCCAACTCGGCCAACACCATCATCTCAGAAGAAGTTTTCATGCAGTTCAGGCAGGCCAAGGATGTGAGTGTTGTGGAATCCTTTGCTTTTCTGCTTAGAGGTTTATTTTTTTGGTGAAGTGGCATGCATCATTTGCATCTGTGCTCGCCCTGTGTTTTAAAGCAACTTTTATTTACTGTCATTGTTTGGGTTCTATTTTACGCCTCACCTGCAGTCAAAGGAATATAGTAAGACTATATAGTTCATGTAATGGAATGTGAGTTGGTGAGAACGATGATTTCCCCATTGTATGGGCTGGTGGCCTAACAATAAACTATTCATTTGTTCATTTGTTTGTTCCACAGACTAGGCCGGATGAAGAGGAGGACCCTCTGTCCAAGCTGGGCAAGTCGCAGAAGATTGTCCAGTGCCGAATCTGCAAGGGCGATCACTGGACCACGCGCTGTCCGTACAAGGACACACTGGCGCCTCTGCAGGAGAAGCTGAACGAGGCAGACGGCAAGAAGCCAGACGCCGCAGCTCCTGCAACTGCAGCTGCCACTTCCAAGACCGGCAAATACATTCCTCCCAGTCTGCGAGAGGGCGCCAACAAGGGTCGGGGAGAGAGCATGAACATGCAGAGGAAAGGTAGGATGCGTTGCAGTGTGTTGGGCAGTGTTGTCTTGTGTGTGTTGCAGTGTGTTGGGCAGTGTTGTCTTGTGTGTGTCTGCAGTGTGTTGGGCAGTGTTTTCTTGTGTGTGTTGCAGTGTGTTGGGCAGTGTTGTCTTGTGTGTGTTGCAGTGTGTTGGGCAGTGTTGTCTTGTGTGTGTGTGTGCAGTGTGTTGGGCAGTGTTTTCTTGTGTGTGTCTGCAGTGTGTTGGGCAGTGTTGTCTTGTGTGTGTCTGCAGTGGTGTGTGATTGCGTGTAGATGTGTGTCTGCAGTGGTGTGTGATTGTGTGTAGATGTGTGTGCCAGAATGAGGTGAGGGAAAAGGTAGGCTGTATGGAACTGTGTAAGATAGTGACAGCATGGCGTGTCTTGAGAGTGTCTGAAGCTGTGTGATTGTGTGCAATCATGGCCCATTGAGGTGTGTACAGGAGGATGCATATTGCTGTGTGTCAGTGAGCAAGTGAAAGTGTGTACAAAGGAGAGACACTACAAATGTGATTGTGTGCAAGCATGGTTTGTACAGAATGGTGTTGAAAGCGTTATGAGATTCTATGTTGGAATGATCTGTCAAAAAGTGTGTTAGAAACTTGGATGGGCTTATCAAATGCATCAGAAAGTGTGTTAGAACTTGGATGGGCTTATCAAATGCATCAGAAAGGGTGAATGTGATTACATGTTAGCATGGCTGACTCATATTTTAGAGGTATTTACATTAACTTAGTTAATGGTCACCAGTTCTATTATTATGTAACGCGCCTGCTTTTCCACCCCAGATGAGGCGGCCACCATCCGAGTAACCAACCTGTCGGAGGACACCAGGGAGTCAGATCTTCAGGAGCTGTTCCGGCCTTTCGGCCCCATCTCCCGCATCTACCTGGCCAAGGACAAGAACACTGGGCAGTCCAAGGTGAGGCAACCCCTGTGGGTTAGGGGTCAGAATGGACCCACGGCATCTCCGAACACCATTTGTAAGGGGAGAACAACGAGGGACATCATGATTTGTGCTTACTCTAAACTATTCTAGTCATCTTTGTGCTCAATGGCCTTACATAGCCTACAAAGGCTGGTAGGCAGTTGAACTCCATCCATCCATCCACCAACCCACCCACCCACCCACCCACGCATCCATCCATCCATCCATCCATCCACCCATTCACCAACCAACCCACCCACGCATCCATCCATCCATCCATCCATCCATCCATCCATCCACTCATCCACCCATCCATCCATCCATCCATTCATCCATCCACCCACCCACCCATCCATCCATCCATCCATCGATCCATCCATCCACCCACCCACCCATCCATCCATCCACTCATCCATCCATCCATCCGTCCACCCACCCATCCACCCACGCATCCATCCATCCATCCATCCATCCATCCATCCATCCATCCATCCATCATTCATCCATCCATCCACCCACCCACCCACGCATCCATCCATCGATCCATCCACTCATCCATCCATCCATCCGTCCGTCCATCCATCATCCATCCATCCATCCACCCACCCACCCACGCATCCATCCATCCATCCATTCATCCGTCCATCCATCCATCATTCATCCATCCATCCATCCACCCACCCACCCACGCATCCATCCATCCATCCATCCATCCGTCCATCCATCATTCATCCATCCATCCATCCACCCACCCACCCATCCATCGATCCATCCAAGGTGAGGCATCTTGAATGTCTACTCTACTTATGTATGCTACAAAAGTGTCATCAAAAAGCTGCAGCGCACCACTGAGGCTGCCTCCAAGTGGGTAGGGCACAAGAACCAATGCCCAAGTGGGCCATGAATTTTGCCTCACACTGATACCCCCAGGTGGCATATGCTGTTTGGGGCCGCCCATGTCTGAGCCACTGGAGTAGGCTTTGGAAGCTCCACAGAGCCACCGGAGTAGGCTTTGGAAGCTCCACAGAGCCACCGAGTAGGCTTTGGAAGCTCCACAGAGCCACCGGAGTAGGCTTTGAAAGCTCCACAGAGCAACTGGAGTAGGTTATGGAAGCTCTACAGAGCCACTGGAGTAGGCTGTGAAAGCTCCACAGACACTGGAGTAGGCTTTGGAAGCTCCACAGAGCCACTGGAGTAGGCTTTGAAAGCTCCACAGAGCCACTGGAGTAGGCTGTGAAAGCTCCACAGAGCCACTGGAGTAGGCCTTGGAAGCTCCACAGAGCCACTGGAGTAGGCTTTGAAAGCTCCACAGAGCAACTGGAGTAGGTTATGGAAGCTCTACAGAGCCACTGGAGTAGGCTGTGAAAGCTCCACAGAGCCACTGGAGTAGGCTTTGGAAGCTCCACAGAGCCACTGGAGTAGGCCTTGAAAGCTCCACAGACACTGGAGTAGGCTTTGAAAGCTCCACAGAGCCACTGGAGTAGGCTTTGAAAGCTCCACAGAGCAACTGGAGTAGGCTTTGGAAGCTCCACAGAGCCACCGGAGTAGGCTGTGAAAGCTCCACAGACACTGGAGTAGGCTTTGGAAGCTCCACAGAGCCACTGGAGTAGGCTTTGGAAGCTCCACAGAGACACTGGCAGACCTGTTTACCTATACGATTTTGGCGTATTTTTTATGCCAAACTATTGAAAATACGACTACTACGACTTGTGTGAAAAAATATGACAATGGTGAAATCCAAAAATAGACAATCGTGAAATCGAAAGGTTCCCCCCCCCCCCCCAAGTTCCGATCCACAATTTAATTTTCCTGAGGCTGGAAGCAGTCTGTACTGTTCGAGTTTTGTTTTGACAAGAGCTCTTCATCGGACATTTGTGTAATATGTGTTGACAACACTGTTGTGACTGCAGGGCTGTTCCCAGAGGGGCTGTTTAGTTGAGCCCCACTGCTACAGGGTGCTGGGGTAAGAAGTGGGTCAGGTAATCTTAAAATAACATTTGCAGGGAGGATACCTCACACCTCTCTCTCTCTCTCTCTCTCTCTAACTCTCTGTCTCTCTAACTCTCTGTCTCTCTCTCTGTCTCTGTCTCTGTCTCTCTCTCTGTCTCTCTGTCTCTCTCTCTCTCTCTCTCTCTCTCTCTCTCTCTCTCTCTCTCACTCTCTCTCTCTCTCTCTCTCTCTCTCTCTCTCTGTCACTCTCTCTCTCTCTCTCTCTCTCTCTCTCTCTCTCTCTCTCTCTCTCTCTCTCTCTCTCTCGAGCCAAAATCAGTTCAGGCGCTGCGGGATGCCTACAGACCAGTGTCCTCCTGTAGAGATACATAGTTTCGCTTCAATTAAACAGCCGGATTCAGCGGTCAAGGGGGAGATAACTCTTCACTTGCATTGCCTCTTTGTATGCAAACCAAACGCTGCATTTTTTAAATTGTTGGTCCGCGCAAAAAATACGCACAGTTTTATAAAAATCCGCATATCTGAACCAGTGAGTACGCTGAGGCAAAATTTGGGGTACCCAGGTCTGCACTGGAGTAGGCTGTGAAAGCTCCACAGAGCCACTGGAGTAGGCTTTGGAAGCTCCACAGAGCCACTGGAGTAGGCTTTGGAAGCTCCACAGAGCCACTGGAGTAGGCTGTGAAAGCTCCACAGAGCCACTGGAGTAGGCTGTGAAAGCTCCACAGAGCCACTGGAGTAGGCTGTGAAAGCTCCACAGAGACACTGGAGTAGGCTGTGAAAGCTCCACAGAGCCACTGGAGTAGGTTATGGAAGCTCCACAGAGACACTGGAGTAGGTTATGGAAGCTCCACAGAGCCACTGGAGTAGGCTGTGAAAGCTCCACAGAGCCACTGGAGTAGGCTTTGGAAGCTCCACAGAGCCACTGGAGTAGGCTTTGGAAGCTCCACAGAGCCACTGGAGTAGGTTATGGAAGCTCCACAGAGCCACTGGAGTAGGCTTTGGAAGCTCCACAGAGCCACCGGAGTAGGCTGTGAAAGCTCCACAGAGCCACTGGAGTAGGCTGTGAAAGCTCCACAGAGCCACTGGAGTAGGCTGTGAAAGCTCCACAGAGCCACTGGAGTAGGCTGTGAAAGCTCCACAGAGCCACTGGAGTAGGCTTTGGAAGCTCCACAGAGCCACTGGAGTAGGCTTTGGAAGCTCCACAGAGCCACTGGAGTAGGTTTTGGAAGCTCCACAGAGCCACCGGAGTAGGCTGTGAAAGCTCCACAGAGCCACTGGAGTAGGCTTTGGAAGCTCCACAGACAGGGGTTCCAGCTGCTGGGGTGGAGAATTGTGCAGCAGCTGCTGTATGTGAACTGTACTGATTGGTGAGAATGAGAGGAGGTAGTGGCTAATGGCCACTTCTAGTGAACAACTCAGAGGCAGACTGATGGAGGGATGGGCTTTGGAATCGAGTAGAAGAGAAATGTGCCCCTGTATTCAATCATTCAAGACACAGTATTTTTAATGCTTCTCACCCCTGGAAATGCAGGGAAATAGACATATTTAGAAAAATTGTATTTAAAATGAAGTATGGTTTTCTGAATTCGATCTTCCCCCTCGCAACAAGGAAAATTATGCTTAGGATCATATGATGCTACTCGTCGTGAATGAGTTAAAGTAAGTTGTGCTCTGGCTGCTGTGGTAGAAATTGACTTCCAGGAGCATCCAGCACAGCTATGGCAGAATGTGCAGTGGGAAATGTGCTTGAAGGATCCTCACTGCTGTGTAATGATTGGTTCTAGACCCAGACTCGGAGAAAGTTGGCCAGAACTTCATGTATTTGTTCAAGTTTGATTGGCATGTATCAGTGGTAAATTTGTAGTTGTGTTGGGTGTTGGGTTGTAAGTGTGGTATGATATTTGGCACTAATTGGCTGCTGTTCCTCATTACCATCTGTATCTGTCATTTTGTTTTGCAAGTTCTCACCAGGCTGTGACTGAAAATGAGGACAAGGAAGATCGTGTAGCGTTTTTGGTGTCAAATGAGAATGTGACCTCTCTTGATCTTTGGTAGGGGCTGTTTGATACCATTTTCAACAGCTGGTTGTTATTGTGATGAAGTTTGAAGGCAAATCTGCACACTAAATTTTTAGCAATGGTTGTAGAGAGGGTTAAAAGAAGTCAATCCAGGCTCCACACCACCTTAGATGGGAAACGGTCCTTGGTTGCATTCAAGTCACTGTCCACACGCTGGGTCCTGATCTGCGGTCAAAGCTGCCCAACTCCCCTCCTCACCTGATAGATGCAAGGAGAATAGCGGCATAGGATGACTGACCTGCATGTCTCTTGTCCTTTCAGGGCTTTGCGTTCATAAACTTCCACCGCCGAGAGGATGCTGCCAGGGCTATTGCTGGTGTGTCTGGCTTTGGCTACGACCACCTCATCCTGAATGTAGAGTGGGCCAAGTAAGTACTAGTGTAGTGAAGTGTGACCACCTTATTCTCAATGTAGAGTGGGCCAAGTTAGTACTAGTGTAGTGAAGTGTGACCACCTTATTCTCAATGTAGAGTGGGCCAAGTTAGTACTAGTGTAGTGTAGGGTGACCAACTTATTCTCAGTGTAGAGTGGGTCAAGTAAATACTAATATAGTACGACCACCTCATCCTGAATGTTGAGTGGGCCAAGTAAGTACTAATATAGTACGACCACCTCATCCTGAATGTAGAGTGGGCCAAGTAAGTACTAGTGTAGTGAAGTGTGACCACCTTATTCTCAATGTAGAGTGGGTCAAGTAAATACTAATATAGTACGACCACCTCATCCTGAATGTAGAGTGGGCCAAGTAAGTACTAATATAGTACGACCACCTCATTCTGAATGTAGAGTGGGCCAAGTAAGTACTAGTGTAGTGAAGTGTGACCACCTTATTCTCAATGTAGAGTGGGCCAAGTAAGTACTAGTGTAGTGAAGTGTGACCACCTTATTCTCAATGTAGAGTGGGCCAAGTAAGTACTAGTGTAGTGAAGTGTGACCACCTTATTCTCAATGTAGAGTGGGCCAAGTAAGTACTAGGTTAGTGAAGTGTGACCACCTTATTCTCAATGTAGAGTGGGCCAAGTAAGTACTAGTCTAGTGAAGTGTGACCACCTTATTCTCAATGTAGAGTGGGCCAAGTAAGTATTAGTGTAGTGTAGGGTGACCAACTTATTCTCAATGTACAGTGGGCCAAGTAAGTACTAGTCTAGTGAAGTGTGACCACCTCATTCTCAATGTAGAGTGGGTCAAGTAAATACTAATATAGTACGACCACCTCATCCTGAATGTAGAGTGGGCCAAGTAAATACTAATATAGTAGGACCACCTCATCCTCAATGTACAGTGGGCCAAGTAAGTATTAGTGTAGTGTAGGGTGACCAACTTATTCTCAATGTACAGTGGGCCAATTAGTAAAGTACAACCACCTCATCCTGAATGTAGAGTGGGCCAAGTAAGTATTAGTGTAGTGTAGTGTAACCACTTTATTCTCAATGTACAGTGGGCCAAGTAAATATTAGTATAGTACAACCACCTCATCCTGAATGTAGAGTGGGCCAAGTAAATATTAGTATAGTACCACCACCTCATCCTGAGAGAGAAAGAGAGATACAGAGACAGATACACAGAGACAGATACACAGAGAGAGAGATACAGAGACAGAGAGAGAGAGAGAGAGACAGACAGACAGACAGACAGAGACAGACAGACAGACACAGACAGACAGACAGAGAGAGAGAGAGAGAGAGAGAGTTTCAACCACTATATTATTGATTTATTCATGCATGTTCCAGGAAAAACTGTGTGTTCCTAGTGGAGATAATAAATTTTTTATGGTGACATAGATATCAGGAAAGTGTGTGCATTAATTAGTGCACTGATATGTTTTCTCGGCAGTTTCTTGAAACTGTTTCTTATCTTAGCCTTGTATCTCATGCACTTTCACATAAGGTCAACAATCAGTGTGAAGTTGCATGGTGCAGCAAGGTCCATTACTAGAAGCTGTGTGCACACTACAGTGTCATCCTCGAGCAAGTACACTTGCATTACTTCTCCCCCACCCAGGAGTACAATAGGGTACCTGTGAGGGCTGAAGTGGAGGAAGGTTGTGAATTGTACAGGGGGTATGCTTAACTGCAGCATGGTTGTATCCCTAACCCAGGGAGTTGTGAAGGTGTGGCTGTCGGGATGGCCTGATGAATAGGGATACAGTTTGCTCTGAATACCCATGAAGGAGCAGAAATTTTGACTATTCCAAACACTTGTTCAAAACCTTTATGAATTTTGTTACCAGAATTATTAGCAATATTTTGAGCGAGCAGCTGAGTGGAACATCTCCATAAGGGTGACAATTATGTGTAATGTCTTTATGCCCATGATTCCTGGGGGAAAAGTAACTTTGCAAGCAATGGGAGGGGAGGATAGCAATTCAGTGTGATATTTAACTTTCATGGTTCGTGTGGGGGGAAAAGCTACTTTGCAAGCATGTTCGTATGGGAGGGTTGTTCCAACAACCCTCAGGGCTTCAAAATGGAAATCAAAGTGAAGGGCCAAAAACTGGAAGTTGTGAACAACTTCAAATGCCTGGGATCTATCGTGACTGATGAAGCCAGAGATATTGTCCAGGATAGCATAAACAACAGCAGCATTGGCAAAGTTAAAGCCAATATGGCGTGACAGAAATATCACTCTCGCGTCGAAGATCAGGCTCATGCGCACG
>JAWQFJ010005330.1:0-20455 GCA_034096865.1 Theodoxus fluviatilis
TGGTCTCCTCTCGTATCCTGCCCTCGCCTCTGCTCTCCTCTCGTATTCTGTCTTTTTCTCTCCTCTGGTCTCCTCTCGTCTTATTTCATTTCTTCTCGTTTCGTCTCGTTTGTTCTTCTCTCCTCTCCTTTGTTTCCCTTTCATCTCCTCATACAGCCCCTTGTCCCTTGCCCTCTTGTCATCTCCTGTCCTCTTTTTTCTTTTCCGCCCGACTCCCATCCGCTCTCACCAAGTCCTACTTTCCTCTTTAGTCGATCTCACTTGTCCTCCCACGCATTCTCCCCTCATTACTTTCCATCGGTCCTGTCCACTTCCGCCTTGGCTGGTTCAGTGGGTCGGTGCCGATTTTTCTCAGGCTGCGACGTGTGGCGGACGACGTTGATTGCGACCCTGTCACATCGACCGTCACATCAACTGTTCCCTATGAGACAAGAACGATTTATCCACATTCTGTGGTGACTTCTGGGTTAATCTTCGACCTGGGCTATACAGTGCAGAGAAACTACAGTACAACGGAGTTACCAGTCGGTGGCTTCAGTAATGTGTGTTGCTGTGCTTATCGAAATGCGATCACTTAGGAGTTACCATAGAATCAGAAGTCACCAAGCGAGCGATCTAGACTGGAAATCCCGTGGACTAGGCTGATTTACCTACAGTATATACGGTGTTGTTGGATAAAAAAGTGGAAACCCTCATCCCCACTAATCCAACCATAAAGAAAAGCGTGTCTCTGAATATGCATTTAGCGTGCGGGAATGCCCTCATCCCGGATTAGAAGTGACAACGAGGATAGAAAACGTATTCGTATAGCTAGGTATATTTCCTTATTATTTTATTCTTTCTATTCATGGCCGTAAACTGAAGACGAAAAACGAATGTCTGCTTACTGAGATTTATTTGTATACTCGAGAATATTTTTTCAATAACCCGTTAACCCCCACAGCCTTATATCACTAAATTTTCCTTTGATGTTTGCTTGAAATTCTGTGAACTTCTTAAGTCAACTCCCGTATGTTGGGAGCTAAAGAGGCCAATGAGTGGCCATACTCTCACACATTCATGCTGAGGCCTGGCTAATGGAAGGATTAACAGATACACACAAATTGCACTTAGAAATAAAGTAACACAAAACCTAACGTTGCGCTGATAAGCTAACACACCATATCAAACCTGCGCAAAGCACGAAATATAAATGACAATACAATCAAACAAGAGAAGGCGATAAATTACCGGGATAACACGCATCAGGCTCAATCGAAAGAGGGGTAGTGGGGGATGCAGTCAGTTAAGGCGCATCTATCTTCAGTGGTCTAGAGAAAAAAGGGGGGGGGGGGGGGGTTGTAGACTGGCTTATTTTGTAGCGAGTTTCGTACTCGGCTATATATAGGCCCTGTGACAACAGTTTACAAACAATCGAGTGAGTGGGGTATGCGGCACGGGGTACAGGCAGCAACAGCGGCGGCGGGTAACGGGACAAGGGGTGGGGTGACAAAAACAGGGGGGGGGGGGGGGGGGGCGTAGTCCACATGCGGGTTTCGGGACAAGGAGAGCCCAAACTCAAAATCAGAGGTCTCCAGACCTGTAGAGCTGCAGGAACAACCGTGCATGCGTGGAAAGAGTCACGGGAGGCTGTATCTGTTAATCCTTATAGGCTAGACTTAAGTTTTGCGCTTCTATTTAGTTACTTTGTGATATAGGTAGATTTCGTTGCTAGGCATCGGACGTTACGTCATCAGTGGTGCGACGTCAGATTTGGACGGGGAAAAGAAAGGTATGTACGATACTAGGGCAGACACGTTCATATAGCCTTTCACTGACGAAGGAGCCTACTTGGCCCCGAAAGGTCTGGAATAAAAAAAACAATTGTAGTTGGACAAAGGTCTCCATTACTTCTTTTCTACTCGCCTACGAGTCCAACACCGGCCTCCTGTTTTCAATGTAGTTAGGCCTGTCCACGAGGCGATTCCACACGTTTCACACTGACGCTCTCCAAGCGACGACACGTGTACAGTGCTCATCGCTTCTCACACGTCTAGACAGCGATGCTTAAAAAGCCGCACAGCCGCTTGCACATGTAACATGGATTAGAAACTATCCAGTTTTGAGTTGAGTCGCTCTCGTCATTCCAAATAGGTTTTCTTTCAGCTGCTGCGCGTTTTATCAAAGCAGGTCTGCAAGCACCAACTAGGATTCCATCATGGCGAGAACGAGATGGCGAGGTTGATTGAGATATACATGTATAGGGTGCCGGAAAATCTTTACAAAAACACTTGTCACTGTGCGAGGTAAGGTGCTGTGGAAAGGCTTGCAAGCTAGCCTGTGGGTGCTGCCAGCAACTGTACCAAGCGTTCAGTCGCCTGTCACATCGAGAGAAATGCAGGAAACTTTGGGTACAACAGTCTTCAGTGTCCCATTACTGATGTTTCTCGAGGCTGGAGTAGGGCTTGGCTGACTAGATTGTTGTTGTGCCAGGTTGAGTTCGATCCGCCAGGGGGGTCTGAATGCACGGTTAGATTTAAATGGTCTGAGCCTGACCCGATGGCCCCCGGTAACATATTTACCTGCTTGGGACCACCCCTGGCCGAGCTACTTAAGCAGGCCCCTAAAGCCCAGCAGCAAGGAGTCCCAGCTGGTAAGATGGGCTTCAAGCAGCGTTACATATAAACTTCATTTTCACTGGAACAATTTGCTTTGACGTCCAATTGAATTTGTGGCAAAATCGAGTTATGTGATTTTCAGTTGTATTTTAACACTGAAAAATTGTACTTCACACTATTCTCGACACTTTCTGTAGTTACGTATGCACCTGTAAAAGAGCTTGATGAGTTTATCCAGACCTTGCCTTGGTGAATCTCCATCGGGAAATAAGAATGTTGTATTCCCATATCATCAGTTCAAAGGTGAAATTTGGCTTTAATCCACGCAGATACTTTTCATTAATGAAAACATGCGTCTTATGCAATATGTATACAAAAGTATGCTTAATGTTAGATAGAGCATATGGCCAGGAGTGAAACCGAGAACGGTCGGACACCCTGACCATCAGAGTGGCGTTGTTTGAATCGAGCTCTTTCTTCCGAGTGCTCTTTGCGAATAAGGGTAACTAAATGAGAACTCTTGCTTCTGTTTCTGTTTAAAGGTTTTCATGACATGCTTGAGAACAGTGATACTTTTGGTGGGGTAAAAACCATCAGGAAGGCGTTATCTTCTGAAAAACAAATGGATATGCCTCACCGGAGACGCAAACCTTAGCAGATTTTACGCCGGAACAAATGGTCTTGCCGCTTCGCTCCGCCCGAGCGCCAAAACCGACCTGACAGTCATGTCAGGTTCGGTTCCTGCACGTTTCGGCACTGACGAGGCTCTTCGCACCGCGCCTGCGGAGCTCACACGTTGGGTTTTGGTCACCTGTCACCCAACACCTTTTTTTGTTGGAAGTCTCTCTCCTTCCATGACAGCATCGATCTTGTCTCCTCAGACCTGCCCTTGTCCAGGCAGTCATCGGACTCTCCCACCCCCGTGCTGCCTGCAAATAGACGTTCGAACATACGCCCGCCGTTATCGATAGTCGACCTTGTCGTTTCTTTCCGTGTGACCGTCGTAGGAGATCGATTCTCCCACCTGGATGACCCGTCTATTTCTGAACGCCATTTGGCTGTTATTAAATCACGGTAGAGAGTGTTGCTCAGGCAAACACGTGGCGTCCAATGGACATTTTAATGACAGTGGGTATGAGAGATGGAATGGCATGAAAATCGTATTGAATTCAGAGAATAAAAACCCAGTACATATTCATACTGGCATACGATGACATGGACACGAACACTTCGTACAGAACTGGAACTGGGATTCGCACCAACGTGCAGAGTTAGCCTGTGCCAGGAAGTGCCGGTCTCCACAGAGAGGGGAGATAACTCACGACATCGGTGTTTTACTCTTCCTTCACGTTAGATTCATTCTAACCGTACATGAAAAGCATACGCAATGTTTTATAAGTGTTCTGAGACACAATAAAAAGTTATAACATTTTTTTAATGTGCGTAGGCCTACACCTCTGCTGCACGTAAAAAAGTCATTTGAATTGTTTCGTATGTATACAAGTTATCATGCTAATGTTGGGCAACTGCCAAATCATTCCTGAAAACCAATATTTTTTCCTGGCTTTTTCTCGATGTGCTAGCTGATAGATTACATAATTAAAATATAGTATAGTCATGTCCAGGTTTGTGTGCAACAGCGTTAAAAGAAATGCATCAATGTCTCTTGATTTCATACAAATCATTCTCGGGTTCGTTGCTACATTTGGGCCAACATTCGTCAGATAAATTTGCTTTGATAAGCTTTCCCAGATAAATAGATAACATCACGGGGAATCCACTGCTTCATATACTTTCACAATGAGTGTCTGTGTTATACGTTTTGCTCCTGAGATGCTTCTAGAATTGACATCAACCAACCTTTGTTGAAAAATAATGATAAAAGTTCAATCTGTTGCGCTAGTTCATGAAACATCACGAGACTTGCATGTTTAAAGTGTTGCTTGAATTCTCCAAAAGGCAATATTGAAAAACCGCTTTGTCTCATGCTTTTGAATGAACTTTCGAAGTAATGTTGCTCTCACTAATTGCACTTGCGATCTGGCATTGGAATCTCGTGTGCATGTGAGTGTGTGTGTGTGTGTGTGTGTGTGTGTGTGTGTGTGTGTGTGTGTGTGTGTATGTGTGTGTATGTGTGTGTTTGTTTGTGTGTGTGTGCGAGCGCGCAAGCGTGTATGTGTGGGTGTATGTGTGTGTGTGTGTGTGTAAGATAGATAGATAGATAGATAGATAGATAGATAGATAGATAGATAGATAGATAGATAGATAGATAGGTAGGTAGGTAGGTAGGTAGGTAGGTAGGTAGGTAGGTAGGTAGGTAGGTAGGTAGGTAGGTAGGTAGGTAGGTAGGTAGGTAGGTAGGTAGGTAGGTAGGTAGGTAGGTAGGTAGTAGGTAGGTAGGTAGGTAGGTAGTAGGTAGGTAGGTAGGTAGGTAGGTAGGTAGGTAGGTAGGTAGGTAGGTAGGTAGGTAGGTAGGTAGGTAGGTAGGTAGGTAGGTAGGTAGGTAGGTAGGTAGGTAGGTAGGTAGGTAGGTAGGTAGGTAGGTAGGTAGGTAGGTAGGTAGGTAGGTAGGTAGGTAGGTAGGTAGGTAGGTAGGTAGGTAGGTAGGTAGGTAGGTAGGTAGGTAGGTAGGTAGGTAGGTAGGTAGGTAGGTAGGTAGGTAGGTAGGTAGGTAGGTAGGTAGGTAGGTAGGTAGGTAGGTAGGTAGGTAGGTAGGTAGGTAGGTAGGTAGGTAGGTAGGTAGGTAGGTAGGTAGGTAGGTAGGTAGGTAGGTAGGTAGGTAGGTAGGTAGGTAGGTAGATAGTTAGATAGATAGTTAGATAGATAGATAGATAGATAGATAGATAGATAGATAGATAGATAGATAGATAGTAGATAGATAGATAGATAGTAGATAGTAGTAGTAGATAGATAGTAGTAGATAGATAGTAGTAGATAGTAGTAGATAGTAGGATAGGTAGTAGATAGGTAGTAGTAGTAGATAGGTAGTAGTAGTAGTAGTAGTAGTAGGTAGATAGTAGTAGTAGTAGGTAGTAGATAGATAGATAGATAGATAGATAGATAGATAGATAGATAGATAGATAGATAGATAGATAGATAGATAGATAGATAGATAGATAGATAGATAGATAGATAGATAGATAGATAGATAGATAGATAGATAGATAGATAGATAGATAGATAGATAGATAGATAGATAGATAGATAGATAGATAGATAGAAGATAGATGATAGATAGATAGATAGATAGATAGATAGATAGATAGATAGATAGATAGATAGATAGATAGATAGATAGATAGATAGATAGATAGATAGATAGATAGATAGATAGATAGATAGATAGATAGATAGATAGATAGATAGATAGATAGATAGATAGATAGATAGATAGATAGATAGATAGATAGATAGATAGATAGATAGATAGATAGATAGATAGATAGATAGATAGATAGATAGATAGATAGATAGATAGATAGATAGATAGATAGATAGATAGATAGATAGATAGATAGATAGATAGATAGATAGATAGATAGATAGATAGATAGATAGATAGATAGATAGATAGATAGATAGATAGATAGATAGATAGATAGATAGATAGATAGATAGATAGATAGAGTAGATAGATAGATAGATAGATAGATAGATAGATAGATAGATAGATAGATAGATAGATAGAGATAGATAGATAGATAGATAGATAGATAGATAGATAGATAGATAGATAGATAGATAGATAGATAGATAGATAGATAGATAGATAGATAGATAGATAGATAGATAGATAGATAGATAGATAGATAGATAGATAGATAGATAGATAGATAGATAGATAGATAGATAGATAGATAGATAGATAGATAGATAGATAGATAGATAGATAGATAGATAGATAGATAGATAGATAGATAGATAGATAGATAGATAGATAGATAGATAGATAGATAGATAGATAGATAGATAGATAGATAGATAGATAGATAGATAGATAGATAGATAGATAGATAGATAGATAGATAGATAGATAGATAGATAGATAGATAGATAGATAGATAGATAGATAGATAGATAGATAGATAGATAGATAGATAGATAGATAGATAGATAGATAGATAGATAGATAGATAGATAGATAGATAGATAGATAGATAGATAGATAGATAGATAGATAGATAGATAGATAGATAGATAGATAGATAGATAGATAGATAGATAGATAGATAGATAGATAGATAGATAGATAGATAGATAGATAGATAGATAGATAGATAGATAGAGAGATAGAGAGAGAGAGAGAACAAAGGAACGAACACCTTTATTGTGTAGGCCTGTCACTTGCATGGCTATCTGTCTCCTGTTACGTGTATGATATAAATAAGCGTTTACAGATCTACATTGGTTTGTGTCATAGTTTGCAAAGAATAGAATTATTCCGTCATGCACAGATAACCCAAGCAGAAAATAAGATATTTGATTCTTAAATCTTCGTAAGTTGGACATGTGAATATAAATTGTATTTAATCTATTTCATTCTCATAGCAAATTGGACATGTAAGTGTACCAGATTCTCGATATCGATATCGATAGACTTACATATCACCTATTTCTAACCGAAACCAAATGTAAATGTTTATGAAAATCGGTTTGTCGAGGTGGTAAGATATTACTCTAGACCATGATATGTTCTGAACATCTTGAGTACTGAGAATCGCACTCTCTCAAGCAAGTCATAATTCCATTGCTCAGTAAACAGTTGCATGAGTTGTGCCTTCAGGCTTTGAAAAATGTTCGTTGGAGCATATTGGTGGATCCATACATCTTACAAAACCATACCTAAAAAGTTATTTACTTTTCGTGCACAACAGTCTTTCGTTTCGACCATCTTCATCATCCGATAAAATATTTTGGGATACCTTACATTGTACATTTTGATTATTTTCAACTAATACCTTACACATCTCATATTAGCGTTGATGTACATTGGATATCGGTCAGTTTCGTCATAAATCATAAGACACACCCAAAAACCTTTTAACATGTACGTATATATTTTATTTATTTGTCACATTTAGTCATTCCCCAGATTTCTGATCGTACATTCTTACTGGTTGTATCTGGGCATCAAATATTTTAACGCCACTTTTGAACTTTTGAAGATGTATATCCCAAAGAGAGAGAGAGAGAGAAAGAGAGAGAGAGAGAGAGAGAGAGAGAGAGAGAGAGAGAGAGAGAGAGAGAGAGAGAGAGATTACTGGTTGTATCTGGGCATCAAATATTTTAACGCCACTTTTGAACTTTTGAAGATGTATATCCCAGAGAGAGAGACAACTGACAACTGACAAATATTTTATTCGATTAGGCCAGAGGCCTGTATCGAAACAAGATTACAACGACAACAACCGATAACAACAACACATAAAATCGCGCGAAATAAAGCGCTTCTCATCACATCAACACTATTAAAAAGTCTTGCACAGGAATAATGGCTTGAATTATAGTAAGAGTAATTTCAGCACATGCAATGCTGCGGCAAACTGAGAAACAACCAGGCAATGCGTGTCTACCTTCGTGATGATCTGAGGAATCTTCGGAGGGGAGATTTGTCCTGTGGCTTGCTAAGTCTCTACAGCGACTTCCTTTCCTCCGTTGTCGATGCAGCAGGCTGAAATCGTGCCGGCTTCTTCACATTTGATGATGACGGTGGCGACAAATCTTTTGCCTGTTTCGACGATTCAGGCGCTTGGAGTAGTGTTGCCTCGCTCACGCTGGTGGAAGCAGGACTCGCGGAAACAGCTCTCAGTGCTTTCGAACTGAATTCAAAGGATTTCTGGCATTCTTTTCGACAGTCTTCTCTGAATCCTTCACAAACGTCTTTTGTCGATTTGGCGAAAACTCTTTCCAAGCCTTCGAGTGAAAACTCCCCAGCCTCTCTCTCTCTCCTGTGGCTTCTTCATTCTCCTGCACTTTGGACTCTGAACGTTCACAGTGTACAGCGGCTGCTGTGCTAGCACTCTCGGCAGACTCATCAGCCTGACACACTTCTGACTCGCTGTCAGCGCGTGAGTTCCGTGCTTCGCCGTCTTCACGTGCACGTTGAGACTCAGGCCATGCAAGCACTGGTGCAGCACACTCCTCACTTTCAAAAATGGTCTTTCTTCCCAAATTGTCAAAGTCTTCTTTTGCCGGGCATTGCAGAGGGACGCAAGAAGTTGCAACATCTGATCTCTGAAAATACACCCTCTGGCGCTGCTGGTCTCGGCGTCGCTGGCTTGGGGGCTTGCGTCGCCAGCTGTCTGCTCTGATGCTGTGCGATGGTTGGTGGTTTTCAGGCTTGAAGCGAAGCACGACGACGGTGTTTTGGTTATTTACCTCGTCTGCGGTGACCTTCCAAGATGCCAGCCCCTGAGTTTGGAGAAGTCGTCAGAATAGCTTCCGCAGCTGCTGGTAGTCCAGTAACTGTCATGGTGGCGCAAATTTTCGCTAAAATTCGTTAACTTTGTGAGAGATAGCTCGAGTACGTACTACCTGCTGACCAGGGGCGGGGGTCGTCCCCAGAGAGAGAGAGAGAGAGAGAGAGAGAGAGAGAGAGAGAGAGAGAGAGAGAAAGAGAGAGAGAGAGAGAGAGAGAGAGAAAACCCAGAAAGAGAGACAGAGACAGAGAGAAATAGAAAGACAGAGGGACAGAGAAAGAGAGACAGAGAAAGATGGAAGAAAGAGAAAGTTAGAAAAAGAGAGAGAAAGAAAGAGATTGATTGATTCTTTATTGCGGCCGACGACCCATCATAGTTACAGCAAAACATGCGCGTAGAATAAATGAATTCAACATGTGTTAAAAACATCCATAGATACATTTACAGGAGGTGATAAAGCATCTCAGATTTTACAATAGTCAAGTGCACAAATACGTTTGGTATGTTCATTGAATAACGTACGTCGGTGTCTGAAAGCAGTTAATAGTTAAAAGTGAATCGCAGATTCAGCGTTTCAAGAAACAGTCAAACAGATCACAGGAGGATTATCATATACCTGAGACTGAATATATACATATATTGAAAGCCTACGGGCAGTGTTTAGTTTAGCTCATCTCGCCAGACAGGTGCTTCCTTTGATTTATTCATAGTTAAAGGGAGAAGTTATGTACAGTTTGATCAATATTTTCCCTGCGACGTTTTAAACTATGATAGACAAACATAGCAACGTCGCGTGTCTTTTGCACCTCGTTTCCGTTTATCAAGTAAGATATGTCATTATGCCTGACTTACTTACTTACTTACTTACGCCTTTGACCCCTCCTGGGGCATAGGCCGCCAACAAGGGTTCTCCAGCCACCCCGGTTCTGAGCAATCTTTTCCAACTGTCCCCAAGAGTGGCCTGTTCTCTTGACATCGGCGTCCAGGTCTCGTCGCCAACTGTTTCGACCTCTCTTTCTCTTCCCTTGCGGGTTCCATGAAAGGGACTGCCTGGTGGTGTTTGAGTCCGGTTTGCGTGCCCTAACCATCTCCAGCGCCTTTAAATGATCTCTTGGTCTGCTGATTATGCCTAGTTTTTCGCAAATATGTTGCTAAATATTTATGTCTTGTATCAGAATACATAGGACAACATAAGATAAGGTGGATTTAATTTTCAATATAATCACAAAAAGGACATCTGCTATCATTGCTTTTTATCTCGTTATTACCAAGTTTGAATCGTACAAAACACTCTCTAAATCTCTTTATATAGATAAAGTTCAGATAGTTCTCACACTGAAAGGTGTCTTTGTTCGACCTATACAGAACACATCGTTGGCTGCCATTAATTCTAGCTGTCTATTCCTCGCGAAAACAGTCTCGCAACCTTTGCTTCAGGTTTCGAATGAAAACTTTGACATTATTTGTACCCGAATTTTCCCAAACATACATAAATCCCAGCTGCGACAGACACTTCTTTACCAGTCTCATCTAGTCATGCCCTTTTGGGACTTTGATATTTATCATCATTAGGTAAGCTTGCTTTGGAAGTCTATTTTTATTCATTCTGCATATATTTAGCTAATACTCCATAGCTTTGATGAGTGCACCGATGTAGAAGGCGTACCTTCCCAGTTCCCTATAGCACATAGTACTGGACGACTTCATGTCTACACTGAGGAATCGTTTGCAAGCGAAAAGATGTGCTTTTTCTATTGTAGGCCTACGAGTCAATCCTCAAATTTCTTATCCATACAAAATAGACGGCAGGATCTGTGCATCAAAAACTCTAAAAATTACATATGTATTCATGGTATGTCGATTCCACATAGTTATTAATAGTTGTACAATCTATTGTTTGACCTTTGTTACTTGGCATTCCAGTGTTGCAGTGATGAACAACTTTGTTGTAAAAAGGAATACTAAATATTTGTAACTATTCACTACTTCTAAATCTAGGTCTTCAATCGTCCACTTCTCTCCTCGGTCCAGGAATACGCCTCGACTAAAATAATTACTTTGGTTTTTCGTTTATTTACAGTGAGTCCCAGTTTTTATGAAATCTTGTTTAGGTTTTCTAATCGACATTGTAGTCCTACGGGTGTGGTTATCAACAGAACTACATCATCAGCAAACATGAGAGAGAGAGAGAGAGAGAGAGAGAGAGAGAGAGAGAGAGAATATCGTAGAAAGAGTGAAGATCTGCATGTGTGCGGATATGTGTACGTATACTTGTGTGAATGTGTGTGTGTGTGTGTGTGTGTGTGTGTGTGTGTGTGTGTGTGTGTGTGTGTGTGCGCGTGTGCAAAAACACGGAAAAGAGTATACTTTTCGAAAGAATAAGGCTTTTGTCAAAAAAGTCCCATAGGTATTAATCAATGTGAAGAAATCCGGTCATTGGAAAAGTCACGTTGACAACCACCGCTCATTTGTGAAAAACGTCACAATGATTTTGGGAAATCCTGCAAATGTTCTCAGAAATGTGCCAGAGCTGCGTGTATTAAAATATTGGTAACCAGACTGGCGTATTTTGAAGTGCACCATGTACTATGCACGTGGGCAAAATTTTCCGTCGTGTGGGGGTTGAATACTGGGGTTTAGCGACCCGTTTATTGTTCTGCATTGGTTATACTTCAGATCTTCCAGAGTTGTCTAAAACGACAGTCGAATTTGTGTGGCCTCCTGTAGCCTGATTGGCTTCTTGAGGTCGCCCTGACTGAGCAACTGAAGTATCTCAACAGCCAGAGAGGTCCAGCTGCATGGGGTAGGGATGGGATGGGGTGAGATTGAGGGGATGGGGGAGGGGTGGGTTTGGAGGAATGGGGGTGGGGTGGGGTGGAGTTGGGGGGGGGGGGCGGTTGTGAGAGTGGGGGAAGGGAAGGTTTTATAGAGTGGATTGATAGATGGATGGTGCTTTACGGCCTATCAGCCTTTGAAGCACGAAAATCACTAGAAAAATTTGGGCTAAATGCAAATGTTCCATCAATCAAAAACCTTGGTGTCACCCTCGACTCTCATCTCTCTCTTTCCGAATTTGTCCAAAACACTTGCAAATCTGCATACATACAACTCAGACAGATAAGCGCAATCAGACACCTTCTCACTACTCAAGCTACTACTATCCTAGTCTGTGCTCTTATTCTCAGTCGCCTGGATTATTGCAACGGCCTTCTTGCCGGCTGTCCCGCATATCTCACCGATAAACTTCAAAGAGTGCAAGATGCTGCAGCTCGACTCATCTGGAAGTCAAAAAAGTCAGATCATCTCACTCCTCTTTTCCGCTCTCTCCACTGGTTGCCCATTAGTGCTAGAGTCCAATACAAGATTGCCTGACTTTGCTACCATTACTTCGCTGAAACCCTTCCTCAATATCTCTCTAAACCTATGCGCACCTACACACCCTATAGACAGCTACGCTCTTCCTCAGACACAAGAATCCTCAGGTTCCCGGAGGACCCTCCAGTTAAAACAAAATTTGATGAACGCTCTTTCTTTTATCAGGCTCCCTCTATCTGGAATGACCTCCCCGCCTCTGTTCGTCACTCTACATCTCCCTCGACCTTTTGCTCTGCTCTCAAAACTCATCTCTTCTTGAAATCGTTCCCGAATCCTGTCTAAGTTTCTTCATCTTCCTCCCCTCACTGTTCTCTTTGTACTAGCTTGCCTAAGCCCCCTACCACCCTCCTGTCTCTCCTCCCCCTCTCCCCAGTGTCGAATGCCTGAAGTGAATGTTAGACTCCTATGTTATTAAGTTTATTAAGTTACCTTTGATGTGATTGACTGTTATTGTATATTGTAATGGTTGTGTATGTATGCGCCTTGAGCATGTCTTAACTCATGGTAAGGCGCTATATAAATCCACACATTATTATTAAGTCACGGTGTCCCTATTTTTTCGCCTCTTGCGAATCGCGTAGGGAGACGCTGTGAGTCTATTCTAACCCTCAACCCGCAGGGGACACTTATCGAGTGGCTTTGACCGTACGTTGTTTTGAAAGCAGGCATAAATGCACAAAACTTGAGTATTTTGAAAAATATTGTTGTATTACGCCAGTCTCACATGAAAATAACCCCCACAAAGGTCAATAAGGAAATATAATCTGTTTCAAGCGAACTGCATGTCTGATTTACACCAAATTTGGTTTCCTATGAAACAGCAGTAGTATTAGTATTCTACCGTTTGCATATCCCTGCTCATGACCTCAAATTTTACGCGAAGGTTTTTGAAAATTTGTTCTCATTAGAAAGGACACCATCCAAACTATCGAGTGAATTTCAGTGACAAGCGTACACTTTGATGAATTATCAGTTTCGTGCAAGACTATCGATAAAATACACTTCGGTAAAATATCCAGAGTTAATATAAATCTGTTAGAATAAGTTTCTTGGAAACAATCAGGAAATTCTCCAGCTTGCATTAATAACAATGGCGAACTTATAATGAAATCACGATATTGACGAATGCAAACATTTTCTCCATTGCAGCGCAGCTAAAACGCAAACACTTTCGTGGTTTTTTTCTTCTTCTGGGTCTCTATTTTAAGCAACGCCCACCTGCTTGTATCGATTTTCAAGGGTTATAATTAATGTAGTTTGTGGTAATTTGAGAGTGAGCCAAAAGTGGTCGCTGATCTTGTGTTTGTTACTTTGCGTAGTCAGCGTCAAAGTATCTTGTCATAGCTGGAGGAGAGTCAGAAAGCGGAAGTTTCTTGTTGTCGCCCTGTCAAGTTATATTCGACCACACAAGAAATCCTTTAGCATGTCCCTGCACATTTGTCAGAGCCGCAGGCCGATGCTAGCTATCGCATTTTTCTCCTCCGGATTTGGAGACTCAATGTCTATTTGCCGTGGAGGACTTGCTTTGCAGGAGTCAACTCTACAGCCCACTGGATGCGTTTTGACAAGGTTGTCCAGCTGCTAATGACGTCGCACGAGTGCACCCACCACAACAGCGTGCATACCACAGGCTTGTCGCTATAGATCTTCCTTGAAGATCAAGCAGCATGCTTTTGAAAAGGTTCCTGAAAGCTCTTTATGATATGGAAACATAAAGCAACGATGGGAACCATTGTCAAAGATTCTTTGTAACAATTAGAGTAATTGGTACATTAAAGAATGTAAAGCAAAACTACGAGTTATTTAGAACAGTGCTTCAAATACCGAAAACGAGCATCGAACCTGTCCACTAGTTCAGCTTTGCTTTTGCTATGTAGTTTTTCCCATTACATAATGAAGACTTTTCTATGAAACATGCAAGCTACACGACCTTTATTTTGGGGGACCTTTTAAAACTATATTTTTAATGTTTGCTTAACTTTATCAAACACAAAAAGGTAGTCAGTAGTAACATTGTTAAACCGAAATTGGTGCTCTTTTCTATATCACAACTCTTCGCCCATTGATGGATGCCCAATCCGCACACTTTTATCCACTGGTCAATGGGTTACTCAATTTCTCTCTCCGACACATCTCAACTCCCTGGGGAGCATACAACCTGCCTGGGGAGCATACAACCAGGCTGGGGAGCATACAACCAGGCTGGAGAGCATACAACCAGGCTGGGGAGCATACAATGAGGCTGGGGAGCATACAACCAGGCTGGAAAGCATACAACCAGGCTGCGAATGAAAGCGCCAAAGTTACGGCCCCCTCACACGAGGACATATTTCTGGCAACAATGCCGTTTCCATAGGAAACATTGCGCTTGCAAGCCGCACAAAATGTTTTGGGTGTGCTGAAACGTGGCAAATTTCTGGCAACGATGTCGTTTCCACCATTTCCCCCGCAAGTCCCAAGAGCAACGAGTCTCCGTCCGATAGGAACACGTGCTATTTTTTCATGTCTGTCACACTTCCACGAACAGCCAATCAGATGGGTTCCTGTTTGTGACATAGAGTTTGAGATGTGTCTAGCCAGATGTCCTAATGGAGGCCCAACCTCGTTCGATTCGGAACAAACTTCAGTGTCTTCTGTTACTTCATCTGTCAGTTGTATGATGTCCTGACGCCTTAATATGAATTTCTTGTAATTTATACATCACTATCTTTCTAATGTGTGTAGTTTATTGCAAAAAACCTGCCGTGCGTTTTAATAGGCGAGCGTTCTGGGACGCTCCGCCGCATTAAGCATTAGAGGAAACCGAAAATGGGTCAGATCGCCCCAGGACGCTCATCTTATACAACGCGCGGAAGTTGTCGCAAGGTGCGCAGCTGACTCGATCGAGTGTTGACGGACTGGGCGGGGAGCGGAGTTAAGAACAGATCTGGGATGCGATTTCCCAACATAAGGTGTTTTTATAGTTTTGCTTGTGGGGAACTGGTTGGTTGGGGAGTTGTAAATCGAAAAGGTTGCCATAATCACTATAAGCACTATGTATCAGGGGAATTGGAAAGATATCCATCAACACACTCATTTCTATATGAATTCAAGTGGCTTATGGTATCGTTGTTAACTACCACACGGGTGTCCGGGGTTCATTTTCCCGCCGATGTCCTCGTCTGTACATTTTACAAATTTAATCTCCTTACAGTTTTCATTCAGCTGTATTACTGGACACACTAAATATTCTGTCCCTAAAATTTTAAAAAACTTGTCACTTGCGAGAAGACTTTTCACTTTTACAGATTGCAAAAGCTCAACGCGTGTGCAATGCCGCCACTGCTACCTTCGCCACTGTAATAAGAGTTTTGTTAGAATTGGGGAGTACTGCATCTACATAACCCTGCCACCCCCCACCCCCCCACCGCCAACTGAGGAGTACTGTATCGACGTAACCCTCGTCCCCCAAAATTGGGGAGCACTGCATTTACGTAACCCTTGCCCCCCCCCCCCCTCCTCCCAATTGAGGAATACTGCACATTCTTAACCCTCGCTCACCCACCCACCCAATAAAACATTGTGGAGCACTGCATCTATGTAACCATCGCCCCTCAAAATTGAGGAGTACTGTATCTACGTAACTCTCATCCCCCAAAATTGGGGAGTACGGCGTCTACTTAAAACTCGCCCCAAAAATTGATGAGTACTGTACGTAACCATCGTCCCCCAAATTGGGGAGTACTGTATCTACGTAACCCTTGTTCCCCAAAATGGGGGAGTACTGTATCTACGTAACCATCGTCCCCCAAAATGGGGAGTACTGTATCTACGTAACCATCGTCCCCCAAAATGGGGACTACTGTATCTACGTAACCATCATCCCCCAAAAATGGGGGAGTACTGTATCTACGTAACCCTTGTTCCCCAAAATGGGGAGTACTGTATCTACGTAACCCTCGCCCCTAAATATTGAGGGGGTACTGCAACTATGTAAACCTCGCCCATAATAAACACGATTCAGTCAACTGAATCGATCAAGGTGCGCTTCAGCAATACCCTACGGAAAACCTTTCGCATTCCTTGGCATCGCATTGAATTACCAGCCACAAACCTGAAACAAACGTTGTCTTGCCATGGTAGAACTTTTTCTGTCTCCCCGAAAATGGCTTGACGAGATACCGCCATGTTACATCCCCAACGTCGCAGACGTAACCTAAAAAATGCACCAATTCGTCCCGAGCACAGTCAGTCGTGACTCGTGTACTTCTTAGTCATTCTCCTCACTAATTGCAGGCCAACGGGGACTGGAGAGGAAAATGATGTTCAACTTGAGAGAAGGTAATTATCTTTTACTTATCTTCCTTGGTCTCTGTCCTGGGACCATGAAAGTGGCTGGACATAATAGCATGAAGCCTGGAATTAATTCTTCGGGTGGTTCGGAGCTACTCGAACGCAGACAATGTCACATCTCAAACAGTTTAGGGTTGGTTCTAAGTTTTAGATCTGGCTAAATGCTGTAGTCTCGTGTCACGCATAAGATCCCTAGAAAGGATGTAATTTGCAACGTCAGGAAGGACGTCACCCGCTAATTCCACAGTGACTTCGTATTACTGCAGCAAAATCCTCCCCTTCCCCCCTCCCCCCCCCCCCCCCCCCCCCCGACTTTTAACACGCCCTCTCATTTCTCATAACGCTTTGGTAACATCCATCAATAATACATTGATGCGGCTCGCGCCATTGCAGACAATGTCCGATCTAGCAAATAGTCATATGAACAGACATAATAGCCTGTTGAGGGATTTTAGTTACAGAAACTTCTATGGAAATGGACCGCCTACTCGCCACTTAGTCCATCAACTATAACCAGGAGGAAGAAAAGCGAAATTTTGTGATGCAGCAGTGAGATTTGCAGCACGGAAAACAAGAATTTAGCCGGAGTCTGCCATATGCACTTTACAAAATGATGCATCAACTTCGCTGCGAGGACGTCTGAAGTTAGACTTTTGTTGTTTGATCGTTCTGGTCAGTAGGTAGGGAATAAGATGACCACACTTACGATGTCTTAACAAAGGACGTGATAATGTGCTGAGGCAAGCTTATCAATACTGGTTGAGATCAAAACTAGAATAGTGGTACCATATTTCATAACGACTTGTTTGTATGCATGCGTATAGACCAATTGGACGCAAATTCTGGAAGCAACGTGTGAGTATGTGTGTGTGTGTGTGTGTGTGTGTGTGTGTGTGTGTGTGTGTGTGTTTGTGTGTGTGTGTGTGTATGTGTGCGTGTATGCGTGCGCGTGTGTGCGCACATGCGTGTGTGTGTGTGTGTGTATGAGTGTGTTTGTGTGTGTTTGTATGTTTATGGGTGTGTGTGTGTATGTGTGTGTGTGCGTGCGTGCATGTGTGTGCGCGTACGTGTGTGTGTGCATATGTGTGTGTGTTTGTTTGTGTGTGTGTGCGTGTGTTTGTTTGTGTGCGTGCATGCGTGTGTGTGTGTGTGTGTGTGCGTGCGTGTAATTGTGTGTTTTATGTGCGTGTGTGCGTCTGTGCATATGTGTGTGTGTGTGCGCGCGCGCGCACGCACGCGCGTGTGTGTGTCATAATGAATATAACTCCATGGTTTAAACAGAGAGATACAAACGTGTGGTGTTTGAATATTGCATCCATTTGCGAAGCTCCTACAGCTCAGCTTAATAAAAACCTTGGAATAATTTTCTTGCCAATTCCATGATTCGTACAGGAAAGCAAAAAAGGTAGAGCCAGAATATCGCACGCATTTACAAAGCTAGTATAACTCTGAGGTCATGGGGTGCGGCGTGGACGGCGAAGCCGAGCGCGAGAAGGCGAGGGCGACTGGGATGAAAGTGTCGCGGTCGCGAACTACATGATAGTTAGGAGTGCTTTCTGCCTCCCGGTGGCGCTCTTCACTTCACAAACGCTCTTCCTGCCGATTGCACGCATTGATGAGCAACTTTTGTACCGACATGGCACGGCCATTATCAGAGAGAGTGGCGTCCACAATGGCGACGATTATTCCCTTCTGGTGGAGATCTCTCTCCACGAGTCCCCAATGTTGCGGCGCGTCCTGGACGTCATTAGCGTGCGTGCGGGGGAAAGATGATATCCGTGGTTCTGCGCCGTGTATTCAGAAGTGAAATGGACCTCCTCGAACGTCTTTTGTCTCCCAGCAGCGATCGTGAACCCAAACAGCAATGCCAAATGCCATGTGGGACAACCGCGGAAGCCATCTAAGGGCCCAATTACCTTCCTTTGTAGCCAATGACGTTATTGTCATGGATGGCATGGCGGCTGGAAGAGCACTAGATGCCCCGACTCATATTGCAAGAACAGACTGCCATTCAGTTGGTCGTCGTCGTGACATCTTTTTTCTTCTACTTCTTCGGTGACGTCAAAGTAACGTCGGTAATCTTTCTTTGAAGACCCATCCCAGACATTGTTCTGGGCTTCAGGAACACCAGTCCATAAATTACATGAGAAAGCATTACTCAGAATGACGCGCACGCAACTGCCCAAGGGATGCGTGGGATGGACTCCCACAGGCAAGAAATAGTGGGTGGATGATTACACTACATGAAAGCCCCGCTAGCCTGCAGAAAGTCCGTCATCAGCGCTCAAAGGATGGGGACACGGGATTCGCTGCCAGTGATTGGATGAATAGACGCAGAGTGACGGGGGCGAAGAAGTGTGCCGGTCTGTTTGGGTTGAGGTTGAAGAAGAGGGATGGGTTGGGAATCGAAGGTGCCAAGGAGAGCGACGAAAATGATGTGAGAAATGCAGTGGACCAAGATGAATGAATGCATTAATTATTCAATGACGTACGTGTAACGGTCTATGAGTCTTTAAAGGCTGTATAAGACCATCGATCACGAATATTTCTCAAGCTGGTGAGAGTAGGTTAAGTCACATCTCGATCTCCTTTAGCAAATGGCGTAGAAAGGAGCAGTGCGTCTATTCTTACCCCTAACACAGAGGTAGCTGGCCAAGAGGAGGAGACGACGATGATCTGGATGCAGCCAGAGAATGATGGGCACTTGGAGGAGCCATTAATTTGTGGAAAGGGTAACGCAGTGAAGCAGGAAGAGGAGGGAAATATAGAAGGCGACACACAATGGAGGCAGTTACAAGCTAACACGAGGTTGCAGAGAGAGTCGAAGACGCGAACTGGTCACTGGGGATACAATCATCCAGTGCTGCCACTGCTACCGATCACGACGATGACGACAATAACGATGATGATGATGATGATGATGATGACGCTGCTGCTGCTGCTGCTGCTGCTGCTGCTGCTGCTGCTGCTGCTGCTGCTGAAGATGATGATGATGTGAGTGCACATATATTTTTAAAAGTAAGAAGCTTCAATATGGGCGCACACACTCGAGCGCACGTGCAGCAAACTAATTGCTCAGCGCACGATGGGACGAATTCTGATTCACTTCTTGTCTTTGCTTTGAAATCTGAGCTTTACAACAACCTCAGAAACCAAATATTGTTTGCCATGAAGACAAACTTTACTTTAACCGAGAAGCACGACTGGATAATTCCTTTGATGATGACAATGAAAAAGGAAAACAAAGAATTTCTCAATTAAACGCTCGCCCACGAGTATAGGCCCATGTTCTTTCTTCGGAGATGTCTGGCTAGGTAACCAAGACGACAGAAAAAAAGGTCATCGTGCAATGTGAAAGTTGGACAGAGAGGAAGCAAGCACAGGGAAGCATTCAAAAGAGCGACCTTCTCCTGTAACTACTAGAAATTTCAAGTTCGATGGAAACATAATGCATAGCAATTCCAGAAGCTCCATCGACGTCAAATCGCATTATGCGAAGGCTTCCGAGCCGTCAAAGCAAGTAAGAGTTAGGGATAGAGACAGGAAAAACTGAGAGCTTGAAGAAACATGGGTGGACAGAGAGAAAGAGAGAGAGAGAGAGAGAGAGAGAGAGAGAGAGAAAGAGAGAGAGAAAGAGAGAGAGACACAGAGAGAGAAAGGGAGAAGGAGAGAGAGAGAAACACAGAGAGAAAAATTCCCAGATAGAGAGAGAAACAAAGGAAGAGAAAGTTA